>ML815587.1:95595-128598 GCA_009831015.1 Picea engelmannii
CAATGTTGGGAAGCATCTCTTATGAGGAACTTTATACCATGCCACCGCCAACTTTAATGAGTGCTTTCTTTTTAAAAGTGTAAAGTTCCAACCATTCAACTGCCATAAAATAACTTATATTTGCGTATTCTCGCTTTTGTCAAAATCTTTAAGCACAAGCATCCATATGGTCTTATTTAATTACCACAATCATGGACTCAACTTCCTCTCATAGGAAACTATGAAGAAAGTGGGGGTAACATTTTATCTGGTTGAAATGAAAATAATTTCTTACATACGATAAAAGTACATTGTGGCTCTAAGTCACCAACCACTTTAATCTTTGAACTTCAATCTTTGAAATATGCATAATGTCATCAATTTTTCTCCATCTGAATGTTCAAACCCAACTTATGAACTTCAATCTTTGAAATATGCATACTGTCATCAATTTGGCTCTAAGTCACCAACCACTTTAATCTTTGAACTTCAATCTTTGAAATATGCATAATGTCATCAATTTTTCTCCATCTGAATGTTCAAACCCAACTTATGAACGTCAATCTTTGAAATATGCATACTGTCATCAATTTTTCTCCATCTGAATGTTCAAATCCAACCTAACAGTATCACGTGCATGGTAATAGTTCTGATTTGATGTTGAGGATTTTTTAAGCATTGAGGGACTTCCTATGTATTTTTTTAAACATTGAGGGACTTCCACAATCCATTTAACACTGTTTGATAATAATTCTGATTCTTGTTAGGTTTGATGTTGAAGATTTTTTAAGCATTGAGAGGCTTCCGCAAACAGTTTAACACTGCTTAACAAATTTTTATAATCAATGTTTTGGACTGAACATTTTACTCATCATGGAGGCCAAGAGAGAATGATAATGGTAATCACTGTCATTCTTTACAGTGATCACTGTTATCATTTTCTCTTTACCTTTTACATTGATCACTGTTATCATTTTCTCTTTACCTTTTACATTGATCACTGTTATCATTTTCTCTTGACCTTGATAATGAGTGAAACGTTCATTCCAAAAAGTTGGGTATAAAAAATTGTTAAAGAACGAATATGTCACTGTAATAAGATAGCTTAGAATATTTATAACATAATACGAAAAAACCCATAAAACATAACATCAAAATCCCAAGAAAGTGAGCTATTCAATAACATAATTAAATATCCAGTGACAGAAACAAACCAGATATCAATCGAATTCTAAAAACTTGAATTTTCATGTCTAAAGAAAGAATTTTGATATGATCAAGTACTGGGACTTTGATTGGCAAGTCTAGAAATATCAGTCAAAATGATACGCCATGTATCTCTTTGATCAAGGAAACCCAATCCTTGCTCATACCATGTTGAACATGAAAACAAAAAATCACCATGATAAACAACATTGCTCAATTCAACGTTACATTTCAACATTATATGTTTGAAGGTTGTCAAAAAATCAATATTATATGAGTTACTCTTTTGGTTCTTGTCTGTCTGAAACTGACATAGTTGTCTGGTTGGCCTTGACAGCTTACTGTTCTTCTCGGTTTATGTAGTAGATCTTTTCAAGTTACTTTTTGTAAAATAATTTTCTTCTTATAAGTGTAAAAAGCTTCCAATTTAGAAAAACACCCAAAGGAAAAAAATCATTAAAAAAACTTAGCCAGATAGTAGTGGACTTTGGGTGGATGCCCACATCTTTTGAGGTTAAATAACATGTTTGTAATCAATCAGTCTTTCGTACTAAGATTCATTTAACTTAACCACCGGAGGGAAGGCTTTGCTTAACTTCCTAGAGTCAGCAGAATCTAATTATAATAACTCAACTCAAGTCACCTGCAAAAGGAAATGTATACCTTTGGAGTATATTGACTGACAAGAACAATGGCTAAATATGGCCTGTGGATGTTTATGGTAAAGGTAGATTTAGTAACAGTGTACTAGATAACTAATCTGTCAAACCAAGAAACAGTTCTTTGCTCAAAACTCACATACCAGTTTTGCCTATCAAGGAAGCCTATTAAAATGACTTAAATAGGAGATAGATATCAATCATGTGTGTAGACTGTAGATAGATAGATAAGGAGATAGATCACTAGATCTAAATATAGACAGATATGCATTCACATTTTTGTTCAATTTGGGAGTTTGGCAGATCAAACCAGTCTGCCTAGAAAGTAATGGTGAAGGAACCAATTTAGCAAGACTCGCTGATGTAAAGAGTGGATAATGATACTCTGGTACAAAGATCCTGTGAACATCCTACCCTGCTTCATATGAGCACCTTCTAGAGTATAAACATAAATATACAACCATCTAGAATGATTAGATCTATACAGAAAGACATGATTCCAAAGGCAGTAACATCCACTAGTGGAAAACCATGAGGATTTGGAGTTAAAAAAAAGTAGGTATGATGTATCATGCAAAATCTTTGAGAACGCAATTTGGAATCAGAAGTTGCCGAGTACATTGTGAACCAGAGATCATTTTTTGTTTCTGTAAATATTCAACCATATTTTTCCAAATCAAAATCTCACATAAATACCATTGTTTCAAACCCACTCAAATTCAAGACAGACATCTGGCATCTGATCTGGCAATGCATATGTTGTAAGAGCTATGATGCATTAAAAAAGTAACTTCATAATGAACTAACTAGGTTCTCTTCACGATGTGTCTTTAGAGTTCAAACACTTCAATAAGATTTAGCAGAATTGAAATCAATAAACCATAGCCGTTTGCATGTGATCCCCTCAATGTATACTGTAACGCCATGAAAAATGTTTACAGCTTTTTTAAAATGATGCAGAAAAACTTCTCTTCCACATGCACAAATCCTATAATCATCCATGCTCGCAAGATAAGTTAGGAATTCATCCAGTCCTGCAGAAAGGAAATGGAAATGCAAGCAAACGATGTCGAGAACGCATGCAATCATCTCAATAAAGAACCAAGAAACTAAAATTATTTCCAGTTCAGATTTGTTTCTAAAAGTACGAAACAACAATTCATAGCAAAACTCCTACTGAGCACAAATGAAGCTAATTATAAATCACTATATGGAAATTATGTTACTATTCTGAACAGTAGCATTCCAGAGAAATCTTCAGTAGACTAAACCTAAGATGTGAAAAATCAGAAGAGCTAACATCCTAGCAAAAAATGTCAAACATTCAGATAAGATAAGCTATGAATAACAGTAAGGTTGACATCCTCTCAAACTTCCAAGGAACAAATCTCAAACAAGTAGAGGCAAAAGAAGAAATGATAGAACCATGCACCACATTTGGATTGAAAATTATGAAGAAACATAAATTACACTGAGGTGGTGTTCATGACAAAAGAATAATTGCGTCCTTTCATTCACAGTTAAGAAGACAGAAGCCTTTCACGTATAGCAGCATTGCTGGTTCACCAGAATTTGTTTACTTCTGAAGAATAAGGAAAAAAATAATTGTTTGGATTGAAATCAGATCTTGGTTTCAGGTCCTTGAATTCAATCTCAATTAACATATATGATATATCAACAGCTGCCAATGCGGTATATCTCTGAGGAATTATCTCATCTTTAGATGAATTTAACAGTAAGCATCAAAATGGCTCGATTCAGCAGATAGCCAAGTTACTCAGCAAGTTCCAACAGTCACAAAGACGGCATATGCATGATCCCCTTGGTGGTGTCTGTCACTTACTTCATTGATCCAAGTCCAAACAAGTAACTATATAAGCAAAAAAACAAATGCTTTTTGTACATACCTAATGAGTAATTCTCACTCAATTGAGGCAATTCAGTTGAGGCAATTCTCACTCAATCCAAACCACCACCATCAGCAGCAGCAGCAGAAGCAAAAAAGAAGGAAGAAGAAGAAGATCTGGTGGGTTGCTATAATCCATATTTGCCTCAATGAAAGAATCAACTGTATTATCTGCTTGTAGCATGGTTCACATTTTGAGCACAAGCAAGAATCGCATTCCACCAGGTCACATGTCAAAGGCAGCTCGGAGGCCGTCCTCGTCCACGGGCGGTGGCTGATTCAGGTCCAGCAACTCCTCTCCTCTCCAATTCCTTACTCTGCCACCTGATTCCTGCTTGGAAATCACACTGGTTGCAGTTTCTGTAACTCTATCACCCATCCAATGGCATCTCTTATGCCCACCTAAGGCCTGTCCTGAAAGAAAAACCCTTTGACAGATTGAGCACTGGTGAGGCCTGCCTAGCTTTTGTGAGAAAGATTCTTGCTGCTGTTGCTGCTGCTGCTGCTCTGGGCTCTCTTCTTGGGTCAAGTGGCTCATAGTCATAGTCACAGTGACAGTCCCTCCTCCTCCTTCCTCTTCCCTTGGAGGAGGCCAAATACCATTCATCCCAGTAGTATTGGCAGCAGCTTCAGATTCCATCATAAGACTCCCTTCACCTTCACCTTCACCTTCAGCTTCCCCTTCCCCTTCACCTTGAGCTGCAAAGCAACCCTTCACTTTCCTGTGACTAGCCCTATGCCCACCCAAGGCCTGGTGAGAATTAAACACCTTCTTGCATGTGTTACAGCGATGTATATATTTTCCCACATCAAACTCATTCTCCTTCCCAACTTCCCCACCCTCATGCTCATTCTTCGGCCTCCTCCTCCTTTTCTTTTTCTGCACGATTCTCGCTTCTTCCTCAGAGCCCGAGTCTTCAATACTCCCCTGAGATTCCAGGTTCGAAAACAGCGGAGGCTTGGAATCATACACAGACTCCTCAGTGGATTCTCTTTCACCGTTAGCCCTGCCTGCAAGCATGACCAGCAAATTCGCAGTATCTCTATCATCGGCTGCCACTTCTTTACCGTGCCTTTGCCTCTGCCTCTGCCTCTTCGGCTCCCTGGAGCTTCTGTTTCTCGTCACAGACCAGCTCCCAAACTGAGGAGCCACCAACCCTTTATGCTCAGATCCGGATTCAGAGTAAGGGAAAACACCCGAGTTCGATTCCTGCCAACAATTTCTCTTAGCACCACTACTACCCATTAACTCCAGAGTGAATTCCGGATCCATGAGAATGCTACTCCTCTTGGGATTATTCCGCAGAGTGTAGAGAGAAACCATCTTGGGCGAGCAGCCATTGCTCAATTCTTGTTCATGGTGAGACAAGGCCGATGAATCCTCTTCTTCCTCTTCGTCTTCATCTTCATCCTCCGATCCGTCAACTTCGGCTCCTTTGAACAGAGACTTGGATGAAGAATTATTAGACGAATCAGTAGCAATGGCAGCAACAGCAGCACGGGCGCCCTTGAACGAGGCACCATGGATTCGAATATGGCCACCCAATGCTCTGCCCGAGCTGAAAGCTCTGTTACAATGTCTGCAAACATGGTATCTATTCCTCCTACCCGGATTAGCCGCCCCTTCATCCTCATCTTCATCATCGGCAATAAGGGGATTGGCGTTTGCATGGAAGTCATTGATCTGGCTTCTGGTTACTCTGGATTTTTTTCTGTTAGTCTTTGATCGAACAATCTCCATCATACCAGTGGGACTAGGAGATGGAGATGAGGAGCCAGATGAATTCTTGTTCTTGATATCATTGTCAATTCCTTCGGGTTTAGGTGACTCTAAACTGTGACCCATCCTCAAGAATCAGAAAATCCCAGCACAGGAAGAACCAGAGACAACGACTGATTTACTGATTAATTAGATCTATCACCAAAATACTCACCACCTCAAATACAGACCCAGAGCCAGACCCAGTTTTCATTGATGGATGAACATGATGAGCATTCCCTTCCCTCCTTTCTCTTCCCTTGTTCATGGAAGGAACCAACCAGAATGAAGAGAAACAACAGCAGCAGTGCAGAGCAAGCCCAGATGCCTAGCTCTGACGAATACCATAACAATAATCCCAACTCCTTCAGCTCTCTATTTATATAGAATCATTCCATTTCTCTACTTCCAAGAAAACTACACAACTTTCCTACTAGACTCCACCCTCTCCAACTCTCTCCCATCCTCCGCTGCTTTCAAGTACATTCATACATTTTACGTGTTTCCATCTCCTGTCATTTGATTTCATTTCGCCATAAATTTTTGTTTTTATCTCCTTTCCATTAACAACTTTAACCATGCACATCTGTCAGCACAACACCTTCACCGTTGAAATCCCCACAGATGCACTTAATGGACCCAACTTCAAGGTATAACCCACAATGTCTGGACGTTTTAATTTTTAGTTTAGGTCAATAAATGCATGGCACCCCGGCCCAACCAAATTAACGAGGTATGCACGCAACAATGTTGGGAATTCAACCTACAAAAGTGAGGTGAAAAGCCAATTCAGGTCATGCCCTCCACTGAAAAAGAATATGAATATGAAACCTCTTTACTGGCCATGGTTCACCTTGTGGGTGAGAGAAGGTATATGCCATAAGCATCCATCAGAAATTTAATGATAAATGTATGGATATTGTTCCAATATATTATTTTTGTTTATTTAAATAATTGAGTGATTTGAGTTTTATGTGGGAGGTTTGAGAGTAGATCTCGGTTGTTTTTGGTGTGTATATCATTGCCTTTGATTTTCCACAAAACCCACTTGTAATGACATTAAATAAATTCATTATTTGACAAAACAACCTCTTACAAGTCACTTTGACACAACAACCTCCTTGCTAGTTTAGTTGTCAATAAAGGATTCGTTGAATAACATTTCTCTTTACCATTGAAAATATCTATTTATAGATTAAAATCATTTTCACCCTACAAACTTTTAATAATATATATATATATATATATATATAGGTAAAGACTTAAATATATATATGAAATCAAATCAATTTATGTGAGGGGTGAAAATACTTGCATGATTGGTGGAAGAAGATTTAGGTAAGGGTGTATGTATTAGGAGAATGAGTATTGTTTACATTTTTGAATTACATCAAAGTAGCTAAGGTAGAGGTTGAGGTTATATAGGTGATTCCCAGGGAAAGGACATGCATGTTCTTTGTTTCAAAGGAGAGGAAGTTAGGGTTAGTGTTGAGTATTGTTTTTGAACAAGAGGAGGATGAGTAACGGTTGTTTGGCGCAAAAGGTTGTTGAAAGCGATCAAATTCGTGACCTTGTGAACAAGGCACATCATTGGTTCTTATTGTCTCGCACATTTGAGCTTGAGGTGGTTGTAGGCCCTCATTCAAGCCATTTACTTGAGAAAGGAAGGGTTGTGTCACATAAGGTAATCACTTTTATATTCCTATCAAAGTCATTGTTTCCCTAAACCCTAGACTCTGAAATATAGTTTATTGTTTCTAACATCTTATGTAAATATAATCATGAGGCAAGGTTCACCTACACCATCACACTGAGGAAATTCTCAATGTTGTATTTGTTTGGGCCCCCAGGCATGCTAAACTCAAAGTGGATGTGCCTCTGGTGTTTAAAGGGGAGGATCTTTGCCCAAGATTAAGAAAAGGATTTGAGCAAGATTAGGGATTTTACATGGTATGAAGGACAAAATTGTGGATTTCTCTAAAGATCCATTGGAAAACCAGCAAATCTAGTCTAATCCAGTGGATCTCGGGCTCGAATCTGAACTCCCTCCACCCAAAAGCATCAAAACTTGAGTAAGCATGTTGGAGGAAGAAACCATAGCAATTATGGGTGAGCTGGCAAAAGAACAGTCCAGTGGCCGAATTTCCAACTCATGGGTATTATGCACCATGATGTCAAAGAATTTGTTAAGCCATCACATCAACTTTCTTAGTGATCTTGTAAGGTATGGGGTGTAGGATTTGAAATTTTAGGGATTTTATTCTTTGAGTGCGAACACTAATGATCATTCAAACTTGCCATCTAAGATTCTACCTCAATCATTAAGTTCCTCGAAGGATGTTCCTTTAGACTTACTTCTAGGCTCCTTGCACTCTTTGTTTCTTGGCAAGGAGGATTATGCAAGTGGATAGCTCGAACAAGGTTTCATTGGAGGTATGCTCATAGGTGAGTTAATGAGCAGAATTCCCATTTTTGAATAATTGGCATCTAACCAAAAGGGTTTGTGACCGGGGGTCTAGGGAAAGCTAGAAAAAGGCAAAAGTGCATTAAACGGAAGGTCAAGATGGTAAACCTACACTAAGGAGATGATATTAAATAGAATGAAGTTATGGAGCTCAAGGACTCGACCATTGTGGGCCCCTTCCTGAGAAAACATATGAATGGAGACTCCCTTAAAGTCTGAACAAAAGAAACTTCCATTGTGGTGCTAGGTTACTCCCCATGTTGCATGGTACTAGTCAAAGGTTGGATGATCTAGATCCTTAGGTCAAAGGTTGATGTTAATAAAATTATTCAAACAACAGGGCAATGGAGTTCATAATTTCTCTTCTTAAGAAGTGGCACTTGGAATTCAATGCCATTTCAACCCATATGGACTTCTATCTTATCCGGGTTAGGCTATTGGGTCTACCTTTTATTCTATAGTCAAATGAAGTCTTCCATGAAATTGGTAATGTTCTGAGTCTATTCTATGAAACTGGTAATTCTTACATAGATATAAGGAATATGTGAATGGATAAATTCCTCATTGGATTAGACCTCAAAAAATGTCTAGTCGAGTCCATCGTCATTAGAAAGGGGGCAGCCATTTTCTATTGTCCCTTGGACTATGAGGGAATCCCATTGAAGTGTGGAAGATGTCTTGGATACGGGAATTTGGTGAAGGAATGTCCTCTTCCCAATAAACTAAAGGTGTGGGTTCGAAAGGAGCCTTGGGATCATAAGAGCACCCCACAAATTCCAGGGAACAAGGCTCCCTTGGACGCTTTCGCTAAAGGATAACACTATGTTGGAATCACCATCAAAAAAACAAATTAGAGCTTAGAGCATCCACTAGAGAATCAAGTTGATTTCAAGGTTGATTTGGGTACACAACGCTCTCTTCTTTCTTCTTATATCTCAAAAAATGACAACTTGTATTTTGGGTCCTGGGAGGTAGGGTTAGAAGAGTTGAATTGTGAACAGACTGGTGACTTCCTTTCCAATTTATCGGGAATTAAGGGGCCTCACCTCCTACCCTCATTCTCTTGGATGCTTGGGAGGGTCACTACCTCGAGCACTTGAAATATTTGAGAAATCTCCTAGTGAGTCACTTGAGAGGATACCCAATGGATCTCAAGCCTCTGAGACTTATAAATATAATCTCAAGTCTAGAACCAAAGGAGCCCTTATTTTCTCAGGAGGATTGGCGACCCTAGAAACAATTGACTCCAAACCTTCCCAAAGAGGTTGAAACCCCTCATTTTCCTAGCATAGAAGCAAGCCAAATATGGAGTTAGAAGTGAAACACAATTTCCTTAATTAGAGAAAATGCCCCAAGGGATGTTCCCAAATTATTTTTCTAAACCGAAACTATAGAGGATTGGCGAATTCCTCAAAAGAATGGCCCTCAAGAGATTAATTGAAGTTCACAATCCATCAATCATTTTCTTGCAAGATATTATGATAGATGGGGAGAAGGTTGTTAATGACTTGTTAAGAATTTTAAAGGGTTGGGATTTTTTCTTTATTGTTGCTATAGGAAGATTTGGGGGAAATATCACAAGATGGAAAAAAAGGATCATTCTCCCTAACTAACTCTTGAGTTTTTGTATTAGGGATGGGAACTACCCTTTTCTCCTTGGACTTGGGAAAATAAATCACATGTATAAACATATATGGTCCTTATTTTGTCACGATAGAATATTAGGAATCTATTTTAGTAGGGATTGGACTAGAAAATATACATGGAAGCCCTTTGATGCTTCTCTCGATGAATCATCCCCCATTCAATTTCATCAAAACCTTAAAAGGGTAAAGAAGATTGAAATTAATTAGTCTATTGAGTAAAAAAGAAGGTTGATAGGATCTTAAGAGAAGCTGAATAATTTTTATATTCTTTCTATAACAAAGAAGGCTTTGGTTTCCTCACAAAGAATCAAAAGGAGTGGATAAAACTCTTGGAAGATAAAATAAAAGAAGGCAAATCCTACTTGATAGGGACAAAAAAGGGAGAATCAAAAGCATAGTTATCTAGTTGTAGATATGGGATGAAAATACTATTTTTTTTCATAGGTATGCCAATAAAAGGAAAAACATTAATTCAATTTGGAAGATAGAGAGAGAGGATGGCTCCATGGCTACCAACTTCTTTGAAATGGCTTCATAAGGGGTAAATTATTTTCACTATCTTTTTAAAGAAGAATCCAGAGAAACCATAGTTGCAGTCATAAGATTGGCTAACTTCTTTCCAAGCTTTGTTAATCTTGAAGACAAAAAATAATTAATGGTTGAAGTTGGGAAAGAGGAGATTTTACAAACTATCCAAAGGTTTCAAAAGGATAAGATCCCTGAATTGGATGACCTACTAGTTGAATTATTTCTAAGTTGTTTTGATTTCATTGAAGAGGACCTTCGACAAGTGGACAAGATATCTTCAACCTCTAGGAAATTATTAGAATATTTTAATACCACTTTCTTAGCTATAATCCTGAAGATAGATAATCCCACTTTGTTTGAGAACTTTAGTTCATTTTCCCCCTCTGTAATTGCATTTACAAAATTATCTCCAAAATAATAGCCAGGAGGATGAAAGGAATACTCTTTCGTCGAATCTCTCCAGAGCAGTTTGGATTCCTAGAAGGGGAGAAAATTCATGAGGTAGTGAGGGTAGCACAAGAGAGTCTCCACTCAATTAAGAATAGGAACCTAAAATCCATATCTTTGAAGGTTAAACTCTCTAAAGAATTTCATCGGGTGATTTGGATTTTCATTAGACTCATCCTCATCTTGGCTTTTGTCATGTCTTTGTTACTTGGGTAATGAGTTGCATTAGCTCAATATATTTTGATCAATGGCATTGCCTCTCCTTTATTTAATTCTTGAAAGATGGATCATACAAGGTTTTCATCTACCCCCCTTGTTGTTTCTCATTGTTGTAGAAGGCCTCAATAGATCTCTTAAGCACACCACCATAATTGGAAACATCAAAGGTATACATGTTGGTACTTACTACAATGTCACCCATTTACTCTTTGTCAGTGAAATTTTAATTTTCAATGAAGGAACTAAAAGGATGGTTGAAAACCTTAGAGAGATAATCAATCTCTTATGTGAATGAATAGGTATGAAACTAAATATTGACAAGTCAACAATATCCTACTAGGGCTTCTTGGAGAATGAAAAGGATTCGTACTCCCAATTCTTTCCTTTTCAGGTATTGGCAATATATTGTGGAATGAAATACAAGGGCTTTCATTTGAAAGAAAAATAGTGTAAAAAAGGTGATTGGTAATGGCTAATTGCCAAGGTAGAGAAGAAACTCAACACATGGTGTGATCGATGGCTATGTAGAGGTGGTCAATTGGTTCTTGTCAAATTGGTTCTAGAAGCTACCCCCCTCTATTATATGTCGTTGCCATGGATTATGAAAGGAGTGTTGGACCTATTTTCTCAAAATCGGGTAGTTAAGTTTCAAGTTCATCTGGACTGGAAAGTAGGTAAAAAAGGGATTGTTTTAGCCTCTTGGAAAAAACTTGCTACTCCAAATTCTCAAGGTGGATGGGGCCTAAAGAACATATTCATTTTTTCAAAGGCTCTCGTAGACTAAAATGTATAGAGATTGATACAAGGCTTTGGACTCTAGGAACACGTAATCAAAGATAACTATATTACTCCTGATACCATAGAAGAATGGGCCAAAAAGCTAATTTGAAATATTCATAATGCATCAATAATATAGAAAGAAATGGTTACAACCTCCCCCTTGAAAGGAAATCAGTTGGTATGGAGAATTGGTAGAGGTAACAAAGTCCAAATTGGCTTGGACCCTTGGATTGATAGTAATGATGCATATAGGCTCCCACCCCAACTAATTCTGGATTTGAAAAGATGAGGATACCATACTCTAAGACAAGTAGCTCGGGGAATTAGAACCTTGAATATGCCACAACAATGGCTTTCTTGGGAAGAGATTGGACTTTGATAGGAGAATGCATAAATATGAGAATTCTACACTGGAAAGGTAAGAAGTTGCTTCATAAATTTGAATAATGAAGAAGATTGTCTCATTTGGTCTTTGAATCCTACAGGTAATCATGAGGCTAGACTAGGATACAAAGCCCTTGTTATTGAGGGTAATGACAATCCACAATCCTAGTGGTTGAGGCTATAAGTTTTAAACTTGTTAAATACAACTATTCATATAGATTCTTAAGTAAAATAGAAATTAATCAATGGCTCATACACTGTCACACACCCACAACGACATAGCAATATTTTCGCATTTTTCTCAAAGGAAATAATTCCCAAATTACTACATGGGCCTAGCACAGACTAGCTCATTTCTCATCCTCCACCTCGTGATCGAGACCCGTGACCATAGGCTTAGTTTAAAAGGCTCATCGCATTTTGCGACATCGGGGCTCCCGATGCAAGGCGTCCCAACCTCTTCATCTCCTTCAGTCCCAAAAGCGATTAAGGGGCCTAGCGCATGCTATCCCTCTCTCCTATGATCACGGCGTGACCCTCCTCCATACGACCATGACCTACAACCATAGGTTATTTCACGTTTCACGATTTCGGGACTTCACAACCCTCGACTTCTCATTTCTTCGAATTCTCGGGTCCTGAAATACCGATCCCCGAGTTAGACCCTTAGCCAACTACTAGCGCCTACCTCCTCCTTCTACCACACGACCCTGTCCTATGACCTAGGGCCGACCCACTGAGCGCGTCGGGGTTTCATATGACAAGATTTCGAGACTTGCGAAATCGAGATATTCTGCCCTTTGGTCTCCTGGACGCCGAAACACCGAAACTCATTCACGCTAAATCAACGGTCCAAATCACTCATGGATCAACAACCAAGATTACGTCATGAATTCACGACTCGTGAGTTTGTGCAGTCCTACCCTTTGACCACTCCAAGTCGCGAGTTAGCGAAATGCCACCCGACTACCATGCGTCCCTATTGAATGGATGGTCCTGATTAAATCGGGACTTTCAGGACTATGATGAGTCCATCCTCCCATCTACACAAGGGTTAAGATCGACGGTCTAGATAGCTCCCGATGGATCCTGGGATCTACGGTCCCAGTTCCATCGCTACTTGCGAAGGCTGGAGGGGTTGAGGCATTAACGCCTGCGCTCCTCCTCTAGATCCATTTGTCCTGACAGATATGGGGCATTGTCGAAAGTATCTCATCCGTTCGTCTACCAAACAAAGGGATACTCCCTTTCGATAATTAGATTCGCTATCCTTTCTAAACTTGGGTCACAAAATTCAACCTTTTGGAGCTTCAGACTCCCACGACTCTAAAACCTTAGAGAACTACTCTTTCTTGCATAGGTTTTCCAAACCCGGATCACATGAACCTTAAGACGGTTCTTGGGCAATTATCCCTGATTTTAGTCGGGTTTCTAGGTAAAGGCTCGGTATGGTTCCAAAGTTATGAGGTGATTCCCGGGGAAAGGTTCTCTCGAGGAGCCATCCTAGAATATTGCAAAGGTCAACCAGATGGGTCTATTCTCAATGGGATGGATGCATACTTTGAAATTAACTAATTTACACAGACATCAACTATGGAATATAAGTATAAACATTCATCCATGATATTCAATTCAAAATATAAGGCATACAACACTTATCAGAACCATAAGGCGTGATGCAACTGTTGAGAGGGGTGCTTGTTTCCACCCAACCGTAGGCTCAGTGACTCCAAACGGATTTACCACTAGCCACCCCGAGCTAGACCATGATGATCTAAGATTCAATCTCTTACTTCCAGCTCAATGGAAGTTAAGGACGAAGGTTACTCTCCTTCTCCTAATATAGACAAAAATCGAGGACAAAAGTTACTCTCCTTCTCCTGTGTTCAGAACTCCCTGTGGTTCTAGGGTTTTGCGGTTCTCTTCTACGATCCATGTCGCGCACACTCCTTTTCTCTACCCCTTCCCACACTTACTTTCTTTCCCTTCTCTGCAAGATTACGTGTGGCGTGAATTCCCCTGTCCATGGTCAGGTCTGAGAGCTTTATGGATGGGTGGTTCGCCCCATCCCCTCATTAACTCTTGAGGAGCCTCCCCACCTACCATCCTGACGAGAAATTCATTCCAGGGTCAGAGAGTTTCCTTGGTCTTTGAGCAAGTAAAAACCAATATGGTACTGGTTCGGTGGAAGTTAACACAACCATTCCAGGTCCCTTCCACCACCATTCATTAGCCATCGTGGTCTCTTTTAGCACACCCCCCTCCCAACAGTCATGCAACATGTATTCATAACATAATTTACATTCATTGACCTTTTATACAAAGGTCCATCAAATCAAACATTCACACTTTTGAGTTTGCCATAATTCTTCGTCAATATAGTTATTTTTACAGACTGGGGGAAACAGGGTGTTACAATTCCCTCCCCCTTAAAGGAACATTGTCCTCAATGTTCTATCTATCAATTATGACGTGTATGTACAGAGGTAAACAAAATCAGATATGCATGTTTCATGGCATCTTCCATTTCCCATGTAGCCTCATCGGGGCCAAAATGTTTCCACTGCACCTTGACCTGTGCAATGGTTCGGTTCCTGAGTGGGGTTTCCTTTCTATCCAGTATGCATAGAGGTTATGGCAGGAATTCTCCCTCCAGTTCCACCTGGATCACATACCATTCAATTATATGATTAGAATCATGTACATATTTCTTCAACAATGAAACATGGAAAACATTATGTGCTTTCACTGTGGGAGGAAGTGCTAGCCTATAGGCTACATGCCCCACTCTATTTATAACTTCAAAGGGTCCACAATACCGAGGTGCCAACTTGGCACAAGCTTCCATCCTCAGGGAACTCTTCCTGGGCATAACTCTGAGATATACATGGTCTCCCGTCTTGAGTTCTCTAGGGGTTCTCTTTCTGTCGGCGTAACTTTTCTTTCTGTTCTGAGCGACTTTTCGATTTTGCTTTATCTGAATCACTTGTTGTTCCATTTCTTTCAACATGTCAGGTCCAATAGTAATTATGTTTACGGGATTACTCCAACTAACTAAAGTGTTGCATGACCTACCATAGAGGACTTCAAAAGGGCTCATCTTTAGTGATTCTTGGTAGCCGTTGTTGTAGGAAAATTCCACCACTGGTAGGTAATCTTCCCACTTTTTAGGTTGATGCATTACATGCATCCTTAGAATGTCTTCAAATATTTGGTTCACTCGTTCCGTCTGTCCATTGGTTTGAGAATGATAGGTTGTGCTGAACAATAATTTGGTCCCCATACCAGCCATCAAGGATTTCCAAAAGTTTGAGGTAAATTTTGTGTCTCTGTCATACACGATCTCCTTAGGCATGCCATGTAGTCTAAATATATCCTTCATGAATATGTTGGCGATGTCTATTTCCTTGCAAGTCGATCTAACGGGGATAAAATGAGCGGACTTGCTCAATTTATCCACCACTACCATGATGGTGTCATTCTGCTTGGCCGATGTTGGAAATCCAGTGATGAAATCCATGGAGATGGTCTCCCATTTCCATTCTGGGATTGGTATAGGTTGTAATAATCCTGCTGGGTGCTGGTGTTCTTCTTTAACCTGTTGGCATTCTATACATATGGCTAAATACTCAGCTATGTCTTTCTTCAATCCATGCCAATAGAATAGTTTTCTAGGGGCCGCGATCATCTTCTGGTATCCTGGGTGACCGATATACGGTCTTTTATGTAGTTCATCCATTATGAACCTCTTCAAGTCATCACAGTTTGGAATATACAATCTGTTTATGTAAGTTAGTAGACCTCCATCTAACATATGGTAGCCTTCGTACTTTATCCCTGCAGGTTCTTGCTCCAGGTATGAGGTCACGGTCTGGAAGAACACGTCTGTTTCTTGTGCATTCTTAACTCTTTCCATGATGTTGGTCTCGTAGGTGCTCACCACTGCCAGATGAATTGTTTTCATACTTCTGCTAAGGGCATCGACCACCTTATTTTCCTTTCCCTTGATATGTTTTATTTCAAAATCAAACTCGCTAAGAAGAGCCATCCACCTAGCTTGTCTAGCATTGAGTTTTGGTTGGTCAAACAGGTGTCACAATCCACAATGGTCTGTCATAAGTACAAATTTCCTACCCAGGAGGTAATGCCTCCACATTTTCAAGGCGTGCACTATGGCGGCCAGTTCTAGATCATGGATCACATAGTTGACTTCGTGCTCATTCAATTTTTGGGATTCATAATAGTCTACGCTTCCTTCTTGCATAAGGACTCCTCCGAGCCCTTCCTTGCAGGCATTAGTGCACACGAAGAAGTCAGTTTTGGGATCGGGGATCTTCAACACGGGTGCATGGGTCAGTAGGTGTTTTAGGGTATGAAACATTTCTTCACATTTTGGGGTCCAAAGGAATTTAACTCCCTTCTTCTAGAGGGTAGTGATTGGACAACCAATCTTGGAGAATCCTTTTATAAATCTCCTATAGTATCCCGCTAAGCCCATAAAGGATCCGATGTCTGAAACGTCCTTTGGGGTAGGCCATTCCATGATAGACTTGATCTTGTCAGGGTCTACTGCTACCCCTTCTTTAGATATGACATGGCCCAAGTAATGTATTTGCTTCTGGAAGAAATCACACTTGCTAAACTTGGCATAGAGTTGATGTTCTCTTAGCACTTGAAGCACAAGTCTAATATGTTCCTCATGTTCTTCTCTATTCTTGGAGTGGATTAAGATATTGTCAATAAAAACCAGTACAAATTTGTCTAGGAATTTGCTGAGCACATTGTTCATCAAGCACATAAACGTGGCAAGGGCATTGGTTAATCCAAATGGTACTACCACAAACTCGTAGTGACCATATCTCATTCTGAAGGCAGTTTTGTGGCTGTCTTCGCCCTTAATTCGAACTTGATGGTATCTAGATCTCAAGTCAATCTTGGAGAAGATGGAAGCACCTCCCAATTGATCGAACAAGTCATCGATCCGGGGTAAGGGGTACTTGTTCTTTATGGTTACCTTATTGAGTTGTTTATAATCTATGCACAGTCGGAGGGTACCATATTTCTTTTTCACGAACAGGAATGGTGCTCCCCATGGAGACACACTGGGTCGGATATAGCCTTTCTCCATCATTTCTTTTAGTTTTAATTTAAGCTCAACTAGCTCGGGTGTGCTCATCCTGTAGGGTGTCCTAGACACTGGCACCTCTCCTGGTGCAAGTTCTATCGAGAAGTCAATGTCCCTTCTCGGAGGTAGACCCAGTACCTCTTCTAGAAACACATCTCTAAATTCTCTTAGTATGGGGTGGTATTCGAGGCTTGGTTTTTCATCCTCAACCGATTCCAACACCTGTATCGCATATAATGGGCATCCATTTCTGCAATACTTTCTCATTTGAAGGGCTGATATTCGTCTTACCGAGATAGGTTTATGGATCCCTTGAAGGGTTATCCTCCTTCCTTCTTCACTTACACATTCTAAGGTTTTATGGTAGCAGTCCATTCTAGCTTTATATGCGGCTATCCAGTCCATGCCATTCAACAGGTCATACGATCCTAGGGGTAGTATGTTAAGGGTTGCTTAGGTGGAGAATTCACCCATAGTGAATTGGCAAGATGGTATCACCTCTGCTACCTTTCTTTTGGTGCCAGTAGCTAACTGTACCAACCATGGTTTAGCATGTTTATGTGGTTTCAATTTACACTTATCAACAACTCGAGGGGCTATATAACTCAAATTTGAACTAGGGTCAATTAGAATAGACACTAGGTGGTTAGTGATCATACCTTCCATCTCCACCAATGAAGCTTGGTGGCCGGATTTTTTATTATCCACGGCTGCATAAATTCATGACACACTCCTAGGCACGTCATTGATGGAGATAGCCTCTTGGACGTTGTAAATTATCCTACTGTTTTGTTGTCGGTGTGGACATTCCCTCAGTAGATGTTCTTCTCCACAAACCCCAACATTTCAAGGGTTCTTTCTTTGGATTATCAGTCTTTCTGGGGGTTGAACCAAAAGGATTATTTCTTCTTTGGGAGGGGAAATTCTGCTGGTGTACACTTCGGGTAGGAAAGCTCATCCTTGTATCCTTTATATAGTTTTTAAATCTTGGGGATTTAAACCCCTTTTTCCGGAATCCCAAACCATTCTTCTACTTCCAGCCTTCACGAGGTTTTTTTCGAAGCCCAAACTGTTCATAACAATATCTTGCCTTTCAGATAATGTCTTCTAGGGTCCTCGACTCGTCAAACTCAATCCTGTTCTGATAGTCCTTAGGTAGCCCACTGATAAATCGTTGCACCTTTGCCCTTTCTACTTTTATGTAGGGTACGTACCTCAACAACTCAAGAAATCTGTTGACATATTCTTCTACGGTGAGTTGACCTAGCTTGAGTTCATAGAATTCTTTAGTCTTTTCATCGAAATACTTTTTCGACAGATACTTCTTCCTAAAGTATCTTTCAAACCGTTCCCAAGATAGGTCTTCTTCGTGAATCCCTTTTACATTCTTAAGGTATTCCCACCAAATGGAAGCCTTTCCATTTAGGTTGAAAGTGGTTACTCGGGCCTTCAAGTTTCCCGAGAAGTCATGGACTCTGAAATACTTCTTTAGTCCAAGTAGCCAGGTCTCCACTTCCTCTCCTCTCTTTATCTCACCATCGAAAGAGGGTGGTTTGGCCTTCTTGAATTCTTCGAGATTATGACTTTTGGAATGCTTTCGATTCTTCAGTTTTCTTCGGGAATATGAACTAGTTCTTCTACTAGAAGATCCCTCCAATTCGCCAGTTTCCTTTCCATACGAAACGTCCGACTCCCGTCCCCTATCTCTGGGGTGGGCCTTTCGCGAGGTGCTCTTCCCAGTGTAGCCACTCAAAAGGCCATGTTTCTGTATCTCAGGTGGACTTCGACTCTTCTTTGTCTGTCGTTGATCCTCGTGACTGGTGTCAGGTCCATGTTGTAGTTGTCTTTGTATGACAGATAAGCTCTGCAACAAGACTACATTAATTTTCGTTTGCTTCTCTTGCTCTTTTATCAACCTCTCGTTGTCGGCCTTGCAACTTTGTAGTTCGGCCATGAAACTCTTCATAGTCTCAGCTAGATCGAGAGGGGTCTCTATAGCCCTCCTTTCATTAGACTCTTCGTCTCTATTGTGGGAGCCGTTCCCCACCTCGTGGTGCGTCACCATTCTATACGTCTACAGTTTTCCCGCAGTTGATCATTCTCTTGCATGTAGACAAAACACTTGTTGTTAGCTAAGATTATATTCATTCATAACCAGTACATAAATTCAAATTTCTCAAACGTATACACACAGTAGGGATTTTATTCTTTTCTTTGATAACATTCTTAACTTCGACTTTTGGTAACGGGGGTTAAGATAAAGGGTTACTCTATTTAAGAGTACTTCAAACGGAGTTTCTACGCGACTCGTTCATGAGCCCAAGTAGACCAAGTGTTGTAACCATGCTCTGATACCAATTTGTCACACACCCACGGTGGCATAACAAGATTTTCACCTTTTTCTCAAAGGACAAAATTCCCAAATTCCTACAGGGGCATAGCGCAAACTAGCTCATTCTTCATCCTCCACCTCGTGATCGAGACTCACGGCCATAGGCTAAGTTTAAAAAGCTCATCGCATTTCGCGACATCAGGGCTCCCAATGCAAGGTGTCCCAACCTCTTCATCTCCTTCAGTCCCAAAAGTGATTAAGGGGCCTAACGCATGCTATCCCTCTCTCCTATGATCAAGACGTGACCCTCCTCCACACGACCATGACCTACAACCATAGGTTATTTCATGTTTCACGATTTTGGGACTTCATGTCCCTTGACTTCTCATTTCTTTGAATTCTCGGGTCCCAAAATACTGATCCCCAATTTATACCCTTAGCCAACTACCAGCGCATGCCTCCTCCTTCTACCACACAACCCTGTCCTGTAACCTAGGGCCAATCCATTGAGTGCGTCGAGGTTTCGTATGCTGGGATTTCACGACTTGCGAAACCGAGAGATTCTGCCCTTTGGTCTCCCGAACGTCGAAACGTCGAAACTCATTCACGCTAAATCGACGGTCAAGATCACTCCTAGATCAACAACCACGATTATGTTGTGAATTCGCAACTCGTGAGTTTGTGCGGTCCTACCCTTTGACCACTCCAAGTTGCGAGTTAGCAAAATGCCACCCGACTGCCACACATCCCTGCTGAATGGATGGTCCTGATTAAATCGGGACTTTAAGGACTATGACGAGTCTATCCTCCCATCTACACAAGGGTTAATATTGATGGTCTAGATAGCTCCTGATGGATCCTAGGATCTACGGTCCTGGTTCCATCGCTACTTGCAAAGGCTGGAGGGGTCAAGGCGTTAACGCCCACGCTCCTCCTCTAGATCCATTGATCCTGACAGATCTAGGGTATTTCCGAAAGGATCTCGTCTGTTCGTCTACAAAACGAAGGGATACTTCCTTTCGATAATTGGATTCACTATCATTTCTGAACTTGGGTCACGAAATTCAACCTTTCAGAGCTTTAGACTCCCATGACTCCGAAACCTTAGAGAACTACTCTTTCTTGCATAGGTTTTCCAGACCCAGATCGCATGAACCTTCAGATGGTTCTTGGGAAATTATCCCTGATTTTAGTCGGGTTTCTAGGTAAAGGCTCGGTATGGTTCCAAATTTATGAGGTGATTCTTGGGGAAAGGTGCTCTCGAGGAGCCATCCTAGAATATTGCGAAGGTCAACCAGATGGGTCTATTCTCAATGGGATGGACGCATACTTTGAAATTAACTAATTTACACAGACATCAACTATGGAATATAAGTATAAACATTCATCCATGATATTCGATTCAAAATATAAGGTATAAAACACTTATCAAAACCACAAGGCATGATGTGCTGAGAGGGGTGCTCGTTTCCACCCAACCATAGGCTCAGTAACTCCAAATAGATTTACCGCTAGCCACCCCCGAGCTAGACCGCGATGCTCTAAGATTCAATCTCTTACTTCCATCTCAATGGAAGTCAAGGATGAAGGTTACTCTCCTTCTCCTAATACAAACAAAAATCGAGGACGAAATTTACTCTCCTTCTCCTGTGTTCAGAACTCCCTGTAGTTCCAGGGTTTTGCGATTCTCTTCTGTGATCCCTGTCGTGCACACTCCTTTTCTCTACCCATTCCCACACTTCCTTTCTTTCCCTTCTCTGCAAGAATGTGTGTTGCACGAATTCCCCCGTCTGTGTTCAGGTCTGAGAGCTTTACGGATGGGCGGTTCGCCCCATCCCCTCAACCGCCCATCCCCTCATTAACTCTTGAGGAGCCTCCCCACCTACCATCCTGACAAAAAATTCATTGTAGGGTCAGAGAGTTTCCTTGGTCTTTGAGAAAGTAAAAACCAGTATGGTACTGGTTCGGTGGAAGTTAACGCAACCATTCCAAGTCCCTTCCACCACCCTTCATTAGCCATCGTGGTCTCTTTTAGCACATCCCCCTCCCAACAGTCATACAACACATATTCATAACATAATTTACATTCATAGACCTTTTATACAAAGGTCCATCAAATCAAACATTCACACCTTTGAGTTTTCCATATTTCTTCATCAATATAGTTATTTTTATAGACTGGGGGAAACATGGTGTTACATACACATAGTGCACAAAGATTTACGCTGGAAACCCTTAACCGAGAGAAAACCATCCTTCCTTGGTATCACACCTCTCAACTCTTCATTATATTAATTTCACCATTCAAAATACAATATATACAATATTTTAGGTATTTTATAGCTACCAAAACCATAATCCCTCAATGCAGGATTAATTAAGAAAATCACTAAAATAACAAAAATCTCAAAAACAAATTGGGTCATTGCCCCAAACCCTAACGAATCCAGGCTAGCGCCAAGAGCTCAAGGATTCTCCTAAGCAAGGGGTGTCAATCCTTCCCCCCTACGACCCCCCCACACACACACACATGCAAAAAATATAACACATAACCAACAAAGGCTTATATGGAAATTCAAATGCACATCCAAATCAAAATATTCATGTGGTTACCATTAAACAATAAAGCCTTAAGATGGGATATCCTTCAAAAAAGAAGCTACAAAGGACTGGGTCAGTGTTCTCTCTACAAAGCTAACTCTGAGACCAACTCTCACCTAATTATGACTTATGCATATACCCTATAAGTCTGGTAGGAAACAAATCACTTAACTAATTTGAATAATGCTTGGAAGGGGAACTCCGTTAAAGAAGCCCTCAAGAACTAGTGTATGAACAAGGACACAAAGAGGTATAAATCTCTCCCTCTAACTCTAGCTTGGGAAGTCTGTTTAGCTCAAAACTCTAAGCTCTTTGAAAATAAGGATACCATGCCATTGAAATGTGCTATCCAAAGCTTGAAATTCCTCTCTACTTTTCTTCAATATAAGTAAGGAAGCATATCAAAGCACTCCTCTGAAGAATAAATAAATAAAGAATCGTCATGGGATTTTTTTGATGGAGTTTCCCAGGGATCTCCACTAAAGGTGGGGATGGAGGAATTTTACATCTCTCCCCCACTCACAATATCTCTTTTAAGGCTAGATTGAGCAGCGACACAAATAAATTTTGTGAAATTATAGCTCTAAAAATGGTCTTAATGCTAGTTGAAGAAAATGGAATTTCTCAAATCCAAATTTATGGAGAGTCTTTGCTTGTGATTGAATGGATGAAAGGAGAATTCAAATTGGGCAACTTCACACTGCAACATTTTTTTCATGGCATCCTGCTTCTAAAATCAAGCTTCTCTCACATTTCTTTTATGCATATATGGGAAGAGGAACTATGAAAAAGAAAAGTTATCTAAGGATGGAGTTGCACTAAAAAATGGGATTTAGAGGATCACTGATAGTACTCTTGAACACTCTTTTGAATATCTTCATGCTCCTTGGTTCTAAGTTTCTTCTACTTACCTTAGAGCTCTATGATCGGGGTCTCTCCGTGGAAAGATAGATTGAGTACCTTTAAGAAGTTTGAATGAATTTTTTTAATGTATAAAGATGACTATACTTTTTTGAAAATTTTGACGAAAACTTTATATGATATTTTTACTCGTATAGATTATTGTTTAGGATCTCATTTTTTAGAAAAACACTTTGGATCTTTAAAAGACAACCTTTTAATTCAAGTTATAGGCCTTTAAAAGTAGAGTTGAATGTTACTTAACATCTACCATTACTATAATTTTGTTTATATAAATAAAATTAATAAATTATATATATATATATATATATATATATATATATATATATATATATATATATATTCGTTACATTATAGTTAACTATAATGAATGAAAAGTTAGAATTTATAATTATGAAAAGTTTTTTTCAAATTGATATTTTTTACACTTTTAATGAATTAATTTAAAATATTTAGATACACGTCTTCTAAAAATATTATTTTTTCTTTTAACTTAAAGTGATCATTTATACTACGTCTATAATATAGTTTAATCCATGTTATAATATAAAATAAATAGTTAAGCATTGAATGTATTTTAAAATTTTGGATTAAATAATAGTGTGTAACACAATTTTCAATAAGAAATCCCCCCTTTCTTTCCTTGTAGAAAATCAAATCATTTTAAACTAAAAGAATATATTAATTTATATTAAATTGTTACTAATCAATCTACTAGATAGTGATAATAGTTTTAAATATTTTTAAACAATTGAAAATGTTTAATATTAATATGTCACATAAAAGAGGATATGTTATTGATGGTTGTTGCTATGAATCCTTGGAACAAGTGCTCGTATTCTACTAGGTACTGTGAAATTCTCGACAAAAGAAAAACCCTACTGGTGTGGCAACAACACCATGACTTTCTTGACATGTTTGACAAATCTCAGACTTTGATTTTGGTTGGAGAGACTGACAACGACAAGACCACACGAAGAAGAGGAGCAGGTTCAATGTTCACATCCCTCATCCATCACAGGAAGGGACCGACATGGCTCAAAAGCCTCGATTATGACAAGTGCAATGGCTACATCGGAGAAATCATGATGGATGTCTTGCATGACCACGACCACAACACTCCCCTCTGCAAGGTGACCTTCAGGCACACATTCTGTCACAGGTATCAAAAGGATCTCTTTGTAGCAGTCGAGGGCTTGTACACGAGCCAATTTGTTTACTGTGAAAAGAATGAGGGAGGCTCCAACACGCTATCTGGAGAGAGAGAACCAACCATTCAGAGTTGGATCAAGGCTGAGGAGAGACTGCATGCACGACAAGATCTAAACCCTAGCCGTCGTCGCTGCCTGGATCTAGAGTATGGGAACCTTTCAGCTATCAGAGACCTCAAGGATCTTCAACCCTCGGGGGATCTTTATCCCTCGCTCTATTATGGGAATCAAGTTAAGAGTGACGCAAGATTGAGGCTCTCTTCTGAATATCGTTTCGAGGCCAGCTCCAAGACTACGACATGCTTCCCCCTTTTTACAAAGACCATTGTTGAATCTTCTCTCTGCTTACATGCTAAGGATTCAGACTCTGTTTTTTAGCTCAAAACCCAAATCCACCAAGCTACAGGTATTATGCCTTGCTTTCAACGACTAATCTTTGAAGGACGAAAGCTTATGGATGGCTCTATGCTACGGGGTTATGAGAATCTAAATAACGCAACCATTTCTCTCGCTTCTCGACTGTGTGGAGGTGCTCCATCCTCCACTCATCCAAGCTCTTACAATCATGCTGTGAAAACAAGGATTTCCACTCATTCGGGGTCCAAGGCTGAAACTTTTAGAGCAAAGGAACTTTTTAGCTCCACCTTCATTGTGGAGCAGTCTGCGGAACCTCCAACAACAAATGTAGAAGATCCCCACGTCTACAGCTCTGCTTTTATATACCAGGAAAAATCCCTCATTTGTCGCTTCAACGGACTATGGTCCTCGGCCTCTGCACTAAGAGAATGGGTAAACAAGACCTGGTCATCAGGTCATGAGTTGTTCTTTTTCTACAAACGGTTCTTCATTTTCAACTTTTCCATAGAAGCAGACTTCCAACTCGTGCTAGAGCAAGGTCTTTGGTTCTAGGGCAGATCTGGTCTTTCCATGCAGAGATGGTTCCCTGAATTCAACCCGTTGACTTTGACTGCCATGACTACACCGGTTTGGGTAAGACTCCCCAATATACCTCTGCATTTTTATACTCCAACTTTTTTACTTACCCTAGGCAATGTGTTGGGTAAGTTCATCAAGATTTACACAGACCGGATAACGAAAAGTTTCATCACTTTCGCCTGCATATGTGTTGAAATCGACCTCGTTCAAGTGCTTCCAGATAGGATACTTATAGACTGGGATGAGAATGATCCTTAAACGCAAATGGTTGATTATGAGAACACCGCCTTCAGGTGTTGCTCCTGTCAGCAAACAGGGCACCTCCAAGGAACTTTTCCTTCATCCCCAACCCCAGCCTCATCCCTTGGATCACGAAAAAGGGATAATGGTTGGCAAGACCCTAAAAATTGCAAAAGTCGCTCGAACTCTTCATCTAACAACACATAGCATCACAAATATGCCCCAACTCCTTTGCCTTATACAACACCTGTCACACACCCACTACGACGACTAATTTTTTTTTTTTTGTCTTTTCTTCGAGGGACAGAATCCCTAAATTTCTACGGGGCCTAGCGCAGACCATCCCTTTCCTTATCCTCCTCCAAGTGACCACAACCTGGCCTTGGCGCAAGCGCCTTTCGAAACTCGCGAGTTGGAGAGTCAAGGCTCTCGACTCTTCTTTCTCCAAATGTCGATACCCAAAATGCAATACGGGTATGGCTCCCTCCTCACTAGCACCTGCTACATATAACCGTAGGCTAGGATAAACACTAGCACTACTCTCATCTTGCGACTTCGTGAGTTGGAGTGTTGAGCCCTTGTGCTCCTCCTTTGCGAATCCCTAAAACATGATAAGTCAACAATGGGTTGACTCTTTCCCAGGCGACATGTGTCCACCACCTGTCACCCACTTCCACCTTTCTCTGGGCACTTGTTGTTACGCCACCTATCAACCACGCGGTCCCCACCTAATGGATGTGTCACGTGTTCACATGAGCCCTCGATGCCCGACACTTCGTGACTTCTACAGTCGAAAAGAAATTCTTTCAACCTTTGAACCCTCGATATGCGATACCACGCAGAGGTTCTGATCCAACGGTTCTCCCATGGCTTGGATCCAACGACCACGATCACATCACGATTTCATGAATCGTGGGTTTGTGCAATCCTACCCTTGACCACTCCAAGTTGCGAGTCATCGAAATGCTACCTGACTGCCACGCGTCCTGTGCTGATGGACTGTTCCGAATACTTCGGGGCTTTCAGGATGTTGTCGAGTCCACTCTCCTACTTACGCAAAGGTTAATATCAACAGTCAATAGAGCTCCGACAGATCCTTGGATCTACGGTCCTGGATCCCATCGCTACTTGTGAAGGCTGAAAGGGTCGAGGTGTTAACGCTTGCACTCCTCCTCTAGACCCATCGGTCTTGACAGATCTGGGGTATTTCTGAAAGGATTCTGACCGTTCGTCTACCAAACGATGGGGTATTCTCTTTCGATAATTGGACTCGCCATCCTTTCTGAGCTTGAATCACAAAATTCAACCTCTCGGAGCTTCAAACTCCCACGACTCCGAGACCTTAGAGAGCTACTCTTTCTTGCATAAGGTTTCCAGACCCGGATCACATGAACCTTCAGATGGTTCTTGGGCAATTGTCTATGATCTAAGTTGAGTCTTTGGGTAAAGGTTTGGTATGGTTCCAAGGCTTATGGGGTAAATCCTGGGGAAGAGTACTCTCGAGGAGCCTTCCCAGAATATTACGAGAATCAAGAAAACAATACGATTCTCGGTGGAGCGAACTCATGCCCCAGACTTAATCATTTGTACAGAAACCAACTATGGCATGTAAGTATACACATGCATCCATTATTTCCAGTCTAAAACACCAGGAAATCATTCCACACAGAAATCATTATGGGCATATAAACATGAGCATGTATTCATGATATTCAATTCAAAATACAAGGCATAAAACACTTATTAGATCCACCCGGCGTGATGCAACTGCTGAGAGGGGTGCTCATTTCCACCCAATCGTAGGCTCAGTGACTCCAAACGGATTTACCACTAGCCACCCTCGAGCTAGACCACGATGCTTTGAGATTCAGTCTCCTACTTCCAGCTCAATGGAAGTCAAGGACAAAGGTTACTCTCCTTCTCCTGATACAAAAAAATAATCCAGGACGAAGGTTACTCTCCTTCTCCTATGTTCAGAAATCCCTGTGTTTCTAGAGTTTCTCTAGTTCTCTTTCGCGATCCCTGTCGCGAGCTCTCTCTCTCTCTACCCTTTACCACACTTCCTCTCTTGCCTTTTTCTTTGCAAGATTGAGTGTGGCGCGAATTTCCCCGTCCGTGGTCAGGTTTGAGAGATTTTTCGGATGGGCGGTTCACCCCCATCCCCTCATTAACTCTTGAGGAGCCTCCCCACCTACCAATTTGACAGGAAATCCATTCTAGGGTCAGAGAGTTGCTTTGGTCTTTGAGCAAGTAAAAACCAGTACGGTACTGGCTCGGTGGAAGTTAACGCAACCATTCCAGGTCCTTTCCACCACCTCTCATTAGCCATCATGGTCTCTTTTAGCACATCCCCCTCCCAACAGTCATGCAACACATATTCATAACATAATTTACATTCATCGACCTTTTATACAAAGGTCCGTCAAATCAAACATTCACCTCTTTGAGTTTGCCATAGTTCTTGGCCAATATAGTTATTTTTACAGACTGGGGGAAACAGGGTGTTACAACACCAATGCAGTCTCCAACAAATGCACAATAGCCAACTGCAATTCCAAAACACCATCCTTCAGCTTCAACATAAAATCCTAAAGCTTCAAAAATCGTGATTCTTATTTCCATAGTTCATCCTTTGCACCCCCCCCTCGAAAATCATGAATCGAATGACATAATCATGGGCACAACCCCACTCTCTAGGACTCATAAATGTCCTCATGAATTAGATAATTTAGACAGTGACAAAGAAGCACCCTTAGCTTCAGTAGCTCAATATTCTGGCATTTCCTCAGACCACCTGGCTTTGGTGGCGAAGACTGTTGAGCCTATCAGTTCATTTGGTTGGATTGATGTTCGTAAGAAAAAAGGAAAAAAGGATCCTCTCCGACCAACATAATGATCCAACCCTTTCTCCTTATATTGTATGTTTCATCTTGTTATGCCCACACATTCCTTGTGGCTCTCTTTTAGCATAGGCTAGTCTGTAGTGCTCCCATGTTCTCTTTTTGGGGTCTTTTGCAATCAACAAGTCGATGTATCACTTTGTACTTTTCCTGGATTGAATAGAAGGATTCTCATCTTGTTTATTTTAAAAAAAATGTCATATAAAAGAGTATATACAATATTACATAAGCCACATGTGGGAAACTACGACTATAGTAGTTCAAAAAGATTATTATTTTTTCTTCACAAAGTTCTTGATAGTTTTTCAAAGTATTTATTAATCTATATTTGTAATTAACTATACTATTAATATTAGAAAAGAGCATATAACATGTGTTTGAGGCTATTATTGGTCCTCCTCTCTCCTAACAAAAATAAACATAAGGGTTTAACCTTGTGGCTCATGTATTTAATTTTTTCAATAGTGTTTGTCCATTTAAACATTAGTTTCATCATCTAGGAGAATGGGATTTGAAGGAGTACTTATAGAAGTTGGGACTTGGTTTATTTTCTTCATTTAGTTGTTTTGGGTTTCTGAATAGCTATTGAATGTGATCTCAATATTGAAAATCTCTCTACACAAGGCATGAAATTTCTAGTCCATCCCATTTAGATTTTTCATAATGACTTACTCTTGACTACCTATCTCCTCCACCACCTGAGTAATGAATGCCTTATTCAACGAATATAGTTCAATAAGTTTGAAAATCTTGATATCTCTTGTTTTGAAATAACCACAGTCTAAGACCCATTCTTTAAACTCAACTTCTAGTTGTACCTTGGAGAGTTTTTATCTTTTTTGCTTGATGGCCTACTCCATGTTAGCCACCTCGACTTTGGTTTCCATATGGAATTGACAGTGGAAATTCGTAGCCGCTCTCATGGCATCCTTTTGGGCTTTGGTGATGCACTAGCGTATTTGCAGGGAAGGGGATAGCTTGACAAAGGATTAAGTCTCTCTCCTAAGCGCATGTTTCCTACACTCAAGGTTAGACCCTTTACCTACAATCGCCATTGGGGGGAGCTCACACTTGAAAAAAGGTACAGAGGGAAAACTGAAAGGTAGAGGAAATAGAGCATGTAGGATTTGTGGATAGTGAATAGGGGCATGCTTGTATGAATGACTTTCCAAGTTAAAAGCGAGTGGTTGAACCTTCAAAAGGGTTTTTGGAATTCCATGGTGAGCCAAGAATCAAGTGAGCTTCCAAGAATTAAAAGGGAGCTACGATAAAAAATGGAGGAGTCAACCTTGACAACAATGTAAAAGGATTAATTTAGCCCAGAGATACACCTAGGTAGTGACCACAACTAGCTTGGTTCTCAAGAGCTAAGGGTAGCTAGGTACAAAAGAAACCATAGACAACGTTGGTGAGGTTTGATTGGGTAGAGGTCCACGGGGTAAGCTAGACACCTAAGGAACGAAAATGGAGAGTGTTAGATACTCTACCCAACTATCATTCCAGATTACTTCCAGTCTTCTAAATTCCCCATAATACAAAGCAGGTTTCAAAGTAGTGAAACAAGGATACTCTGAAATATAATGTTATGAAGGAGACACCAAGACACTAACCAATAGATTTGTAATCAAAACATAGGTGTCAAGATTGGGATCGAATCATAAACCCTCATAAGGTCCTAAGTCTCCTTTGACTACCACAAAATCTACATCTCTGGATAGGAAGTTGTCTTTAAAAACCTTGAACATGACGATGCACATACTTGCCATCCTGTTCAAATTATTCATGAAGATGTCGTCCAAACATATTGATCCTACAATAAAACCTTTCGTTCTTCTTCTTCTTCAATGCCTTCTCATGATGCTAACACACGAGCATATCAATCAGACTCCTCTATACACGTGAGAGATGCCTTGGTCCCAGTGTCTATCACCCCATCCCGGTGAATCTAAAGTGTCTTTTTATTTAGCTTTAAGAAAATAAATTAATAGTTTGGTTGTGGGGTTATACAAAAATGGGGTAGTTAAAAATTAGTGCTACTTCTATTTATTTGAAGTAAATTGTAAGACCTATTGGTGCCAACTTGAAATGAATAATTGTTGTGAAATCCTAGAAAGAAAACAAAATGAAATGTTAGGAAACCACAAGAATTAGTGAAGTCTGATCCAGAAACTAATCCTATCACAAAGAAAAAGATGTAAAAAATAAAAACTATTAACCATTAACATGATTATGAAAAAGGGTTATGCGGCTGGGGGAAACCCTAGCCACAAAACTGCAACTAGCCGCAGTTGTGTTTTCTTCTTCTTTGTTTACTCATCCTTAGACTAGCATTTGTGCTTGGGGGTTGGGTTCTTGTCACTGGTTTTTGTGATCGTGTTTGCAGGTCCTGTAGCCGCATGTGGTCCTTTTGATGCAGAGCCTTGGCTACTGTTTTTTGGCGTGTGTCCACGGCCCTAGTTTTGATGCTTCTAGCCGATTTGGTGTTTTCTTTCTCGCTATTCCAATGGATTTTCTTCTACCAGGCCATCGATGGATTTTTTTGAGGAGGTCGTAAGATCGCCCATTCGGTTGTTCTATTTTCCTTGTCTTATGTCATGGGTGCTTTCTTTTGGTGTGGTCTCTCCTCCACTACGACTATGGGTCACCTCCTTCTTTGGGTTTCTCCTTATGTTGCCATTATGTTCAGGGTTTGATGTATGTTCAAAGATTCGATTTCCTATTATGCAAGGGTGATGGTGTCTTGTTTCAGTATCTTTGGTGTTGGGTTTCAGGGATTTTAAATATCTTTTCTTCTGGAGCTAAGCGTGATGAGTGCTGGTGTATTTTTTTGTTTCATGTTCACAATTTTGCTCTTTCTTTTTCCATTGGTGGGTGGATCTGTGCGTTGAGGTCCTTCATGTGGGTGTGTAGTGTTGTTGGAGGAATACGACATCGCTTTGAGGTCCTATTTTTGGGCATGTCGTGTTGTTGGTCTTTCTACCTTTGGCTTCAATGAGGTGTGGGTAGATTTCTTGTTGATTGTGGGAGCAGGGGTGCTTCTGGTGCTTCTGATCTATTATTTTCTTGTCAAGAGAGGATTGCATACCGCTCTGACTTGGTTTTCCTGGCTCTTGGAGATCCTTTGGGGGATTGTTTTCACAACTCATTCACGACAGTTTCTGGGGGTTTGTCTTGCACTTTTGGTTTGGTACAAGTGTTTAGCTTGGTCACTGGTCGCTATCCTTTGGCGTTTGAGGATGTGATGTTTCTCCTTGACCATATGTTTATTGTATAGATCTACTACATTTTGGCTAGATTTATGTTGGCTTCTATATGGACTTTTTGGGTTTGGATCATCATGTCCAAGGATGGGTGTGCTTAAAGCACCTACAGAATGTAATTTGGTTATCTTTGGATGAATAAAATTACGCTTTTTTCTGGGGGGGGAAACATGATGATGAAAACACCTTCACGTTGAAGATTATGGTTACTATAAAACGATGTCGACCTTAGGTTTTGCATACCAACTACTACTAAACAATGGCATAGCCATTGAAGAAATAGTCAAGGCAGACATACCCTGACCATGGTGAAGTCATACTATGTTCTTAGTTGACAACACTAATAAAGGAAGAAAGTTAGAAAGAGGTAAACTCACAAACACAAGATGAAAAGAAAGGAAAACTAGATTAAATAATAAAATACTTATATACCAAAGTCATGCTTCTAGATAGATAGATATATAGAGTTCATTACACTATCCATGAGACCTAATGTCCATATGGACAACAAAGTTTACATTTTGTGTGTTAGTTTCTAAGAGAATAAAGTAAATAAATTACAATAACTAGAGGCATTGGTGTAATGGGAGGTCTTAAATTATGGGTCTACTTCAATTAATTGAGTTTGGGCCTATGTGTTTTGCACCAATGGTTCGTTGCATCATTGACTCTACTCCCAACCAATTACTTTTTGCCTACAACATTTTCTCAGCCAACCTTGCTCTACCTCTCACTAGATATTCCTGAAAAATTAATTCTCAATCTCTGAGAATACAAATTCGACCTCTCCTAAATTTACAAGTATGTTCCCTAATGTAGGAGAAAGTGATGCTCAATTTCTACCTCCCTGTATATTCATATACTTGACTTAACATTTCCTCCCACAACTCTTTTTGTTGTTTTCATCTCTAATTTCACAACTCAACTTTAAAAAAACTTCACAAAGAGACGGAGATAAGATGTAAATACCAACGTAGATCCATTTTAAACTAGGATCTATCAAGTACACCTAGAGGGATCAAATTTCTTGATGTGTAAATTTTAATTGAGCCAACTTTATTTTTATTTTTAATGTAACATTATCTAATCTAACATAACCCTAAAGTGACAACATGTACCCCATATTAAACTATAGAGCATCTTACTACTTTAAATACAAAAAATACAAAAGAAAATGAAAATAAAATATAAATAATCAATAACATTTGATTGATTACTAAATACAAATCCATTTAAAACAATCACTCTCTCTCTCTCTCACTCACTTGTGTTTGTTTCTCTTTTCTCTTTTGTTTTTTTATATGAGGTTCAATGATTTAGAAAAAACGATTTACACTTCACGTCCAATTAAAATATGGTAACTATTTCATATCCAAACTTTAGTTTTGCAAAATGCAATAAAAAAATTAATATTACTTAATGGATAGAATATACGAAAGTCATTTTTATAGCTTTTAATTTAATATAACATTAAAAATATAGTGAAATGTTTCTTTTAAT
>ML815587.1:129226-142035 GCA_009831015.1 Picea engelmannii
AGATTCACACCTTGGTCTTATATAACTAGTAGTTAACTATATAGTGATGATATGAACTTTTACATTTTGTATATTGAAGCAATTTTGTTTTGAAGGCAATAGTAGCAGATAGCGGTGTCCATTATCAATATGTCAAGATATATATGAATCTATATGTACAATGTAAGCATCATATGTATTTTGAAAGTTTCATTTGATTCTGAATAGAATAGTAGTGAAAATGTTTTTTTTTCTGCGTGAAAAAATATCCACCTCCCCGTCTTTTAAAATATAATTTTTTTGTTTATAATGGGACAAGGCAACAAGATTTATTTGAGCCTCTCTTAACATCAAATCAATCCATTAAATAGAAAAAAATAGTTTTAAAAAAATAGAAATAAAGGATCTTTGATGTATTTTATAGATTTAGAAGTATAATATTTGTGTTTATATATTGTAAAAATATAATTTTGGTTGAGGAAATTTAGAAGTATAATATTTGTGTTTATATATTGTAAAAATATAAAAAAAAAATTGATGAAAAATTGTATTTAAAAGTTAAAGATTAAAAAGTTAAATAAAGTTACATAAGATAAAATCCTTTGATGTATTTTATAGATTTAGAAGTATAATATTTGTCTTTATATATTGTAATAATATAATTTTGGTTGAGGAAAAATTGTAATTAAAAGTTAAAGATTAAAAAGTTAAATAAAGTTACATAAGATAAAATTATTAAGAATATGTGTTTTTTTTAAGAAGCTATAAGTTCAAATTTAGAGGATGGTAAGGTATAAGATAAAATCCTTAAAGATATGTGTTTTCTGGTAAGAAGTTACAAGTTCAAATCCAGAAGAGGGTAGGGTATGTATATCTCCCTAGACTTTAGTAGTGAAATTGACATCTCTAGTAAACTTGTCACCATAAACTAGTGTACCTAATCCTAGGGATTGCAACTGAGCATATACTAGCATGAAACCAACCAAATATCTAACAACATTGACAACAACTAGTTGAATTGACCCCTTGAATTAATATTACATATTCTACCTTTAAATAATATAATTATAAGTATTGCATAAAAAAAAAAAGTGTGTAGATGCAATGTAGGAGACATATTATAAGTCAACATAGGTTTAGGTAAAATTAGTGAAAGTCATTGGTTTTTTTTAATAGAGTCTTGCATATTAAACATGAAAAAATGTAATTTGTATCATGTTAAGGTTCATAATGACCGGTAAAACAAAACAAAAGTATTTAGAAATGGAGTAATTTAAGAAATGGATTAAGTTATTCCATTTTTGTGGAAATTATTTTTCAAATGGTAGGAAATTTGTTGGAAGTTATAATTCTACTTGATTGATAAGATTATGATCATGGAACTTTGTTTTTAAGAATTTTGGTCCATTTTATGATGACTTAGATCATTGAAATTTTGAAAAAATAAGTGCATCAAAGAGGAACTTTGCCTTGTAGAAGGAAATGAACTAGCCATTAACAACAATTTAGTGGTTAAGAGCTCAACATGTCACTTGCGAGAATTGAACATGGAGACAATAACAATCATTCCTCACAACCACTCAAACTAAACTCAATTGACTTTATTAAGTTAAATATATATTTTTAATGCTTTTGTAATATTAATAAATTAGATTGAAAAAAATAAAAATATATAAAATAAATTTACTATAATATTAATTAAAAAAAAAAAAAAACATTTTACTCAGTGAAATATATATATTCAATGTTATTTGAAATTAAATCTTAAGAGGCCCCCTGGGTGGAGGATAATGGGTGATGGAGTGTACTTTTAAGACACTCCATTATGTAAAGTCAATAGTCCCAATGAAATATATTATGCATGTATGCTTTAAACGCGGAAATTGAATCACCTGAGTTAAACCCAATTGACGCATACACACATACAGAAATAATTATTTAATATAAAACACTTAATGTAAAATTAAATCATTGTTAACTATTCATTATTAAAATATATAATTCCAATGTCCTAAGAATTCTTCAACATGTTGAATCCATTTATATATTTAGAAATGTAATTTAAACAATAAATAATTGAATTTTCTTCTTTATATCATTATATTCAACCAAAAATATCAAAATATAAAATATTTAAAAAACATACAAAACTTTTAATTATTATATGTGAAACATACTTAATATGTTTCTACAAATAATTGTTTTTTGTGAAATCCTCAAATAAAATTAAAATCTCTTTCAAATAATCTTGTATAGTATACATTTCTCTCACTTACAATATCATTTTTTATTTATTTGCAAATCAGGTAAAGTATATTATGTTTTAGTTTTTTGTTTTTGTTTTTTTATAATGACCTCCCGTCTTTTAAAATATAATTCCGTTTACCATGGAACAAAGCAACGAGTTTTAATTGAGAGATTCGTTAAATAGAAAAATATCATTAACAAAAAAAAATAGCTCATCCACATCAAAGAGATCCATCTTATAGATTTAAAAAAAACAATATTTGAATATTTGTGTTTAGATAGTGTAAAAATATAATTTCTATTGTGAAAATTTTGTAACTAAAAAGTTGAGATTAAACGTTAAATAAAATTGTATATATATATAGAGAATGCTTCATGTTTGTGAATGACATTTTTAGTAAATTTGTCAGTATACCTAATTTAAGGAATTAGAAAAAAATATATATTAGGGTGAAACCAACCAAATATCTAATAATATGACAACAACTAGTTGAATTAATTTCTTGAACTAATATTACATATTCTACCTTTAAATAATATAATTATAAATATCACATTAAAAAAAGTGTGTATAGATGTAATGGTTACATATTTTTATGATGTATATTATAAGTCAACATAGGTTTAGCCATGAGGGTTAGCTCAATTCATCTAGAACCAAATTTGAGTGTTCATGTTTGTTGATTCTCCAAGCCGTCCAGGCCAAAAATTTCCATGGAACATGGAAAAGTATATGAAAGGTTTTCCACCCGTGTTTCCTCCATGAAACATGAAGAGAGTCTTACAAATTAAACATTAGAAAATATAATTTGTATCATGTTAAGGTTCATAATGACACATAAAACAAAACAAAAGGAATAACTTAAGAAACTGATAAACTCAACCCATTTTTCAAGAAATTATTCTTCAAATTGGTAGGAACTTTGTTGGAAGTTATAATTCTACTTTTATGGAACTTTGCTCCTAAGAATTTTGGTCTATTTTAAGATGACTTAGATCATTGAAATTTTGAAAAAATAAGTAGATGAAAGAAAAACTTTACCTTGTCCAAAAAACTAAATTCCTCATAAAAATTGAGTTCATCCACTTATTAATTCTCTCCATTTACAAATACCAAGAAAAGCATATAAATATAAAAAAAAATATTATATAAAATGGACTTACATCAATATTTTTAAGATGATGTTAATGAGAACTTAATTAATTAGTGATTTTTTTAATTAACAATATTGCATATGATCATGATCATGGCTAAACTTGGCATATATACATTCAAGATGATATTAATAAAACTTTAAATTATTAATCATTTTTTAATAATATTATAAATAATTTATCTTTGGGTTAAAAGCTATAAAATATTAGAAATATTTTTTAAGTAAAAAATTTACATTTTATTGAGTCAAATATATATAATATATATTTTTAAATAGGAAAATTGCATTTCATCTAGTTAAATATATTAAAGTGTTAAGGGAAAACCTCCAAGTACTTCTTCTCATTTTGGGGATGGTACCTAGAATAAATCTTAAAATCTTGATGACATAAGGTCAATCAATAACATGACTTGAAGTCATTAACAACAATATACTAGTTAAGAGCTCAACATGTCATTTGCAAGAATTAAACTATGGAAAGAATAACAATCATTCCTCCAAACAACTCAAATTAAACCAAATTGACTTTATTAAATTAAATATATATATTTTTTAATTTACAAAATAGATAAATTTATAATATTAATAAATTACAAATTAAATTTTAATATTAATAAAAATAGATTAAAAAAAATAAAATATATAAAAACAAATTGATAATAATATTAAATTAAAAGAAACATTTCACTATATTTTTAATGTTATATTAAATTAAAAGCTATAAAAATGACTTTCGTATATTCTATCCATTAAGTAATATTAATTTTTTATTGCATTTTGCAAAACTGAAGTTTGGATATGAAATAGTTACCATATTTTAATTGGACGTGAAGTGTAGATCGTTTTTTCTAAATCATTGAACCTCATATAAAAAAACAAAAGAGAAACAAACACAAGTGAGTAAGTGAGAGAGAGTGATTGCTTTAAATGGATTTGTATTTAGTTATCAATCAAATTTGATTATTTAAATTTTATTTTCATTTTCTTTTGTATTTATTGTATCTAAGGTAGTGAGGTGTTCTATAGTTTAATATAGGGCACATGTTGTCACTTTAGGGTTATGTTAGATTAGATAATGTTATATTAAAAATAAAAATAAAGTCGGCTCAATTAAAATTTACACATCAAGAAATTTGATCCCTCTATGTGTGCTTGATAGATCCTAGTTTAAAATGGATCTACATTGGTATTTACATCTTATCTCCATCCCTTTGTGAAGTTTTTTTAAAGTTGAGTTGTGAAATTAGAGATGAAAACAACAAAAAGAGTTGTGGGAGGAAACGTTATGTCAAGTATATGAAAATACAGGGAGGTAGAAATTGAGCATCACTTTCTCCTGCACTAGGGAACATACTTGTAAATTTAGGAGAGGTCGAATTTGTATTCTCTGAGATTGAGAATCAGGAAGATTTAGTGAGAGGTAGAGCAAGGTTGGTTGAGAAAATGTTGTAGGCAAGAAGTAATTGGTTAGGAGTAGAGTCAATGATGCAACGAACCATTGGTGCAAAACACATAGGCACAAACTCAATTAATTGAACCAGACCCATAATTTAAGACCTCCCATTACACCAATGCCTCTAGTTATTGTAATTTATTTACTTTATTCTCTTAGAAACTAACACACAAAATGTAAACTTTGTTGTCCATATGGACATTAGGTCTCATGGATAGTGTAATGAACTCTATCTATCTATCTATCTAGAAGCGTGACTTTGGTATACAAGTATTTTATTATTTAATCTAGTTTTCCTTTCTTTTCCTCTTGTGTTTGTGAGTTTACCTCTTTCTAACTTTCTTCCTTTATTAGTGTTGTCAACTAAGAACATAGTATGACTTCACCATGGTCAGGGTATGCATGCCTTGACTATTTCTTCAATGGCTATGCCATTGTTTAGTAGTAGTTGGTATGCAAAACCTAAGGTCGACATCATTTTATAGTAACCATAATCTTCGACATGAAGGTGTTTTCATCATCATGTCCCCCCCNGCCCACAGAAAAAAGCATAATTTTATTAATCCAAAGATAACCAAATTACATTTTGTAGGTGCTTTAAGCACACCCATCCTTGGACATGATGATCCAAACCCAAAAAGGTCATATAGAAGCCAACATAAATCCAGTCAAAATGTAGTAGATCTATACAATAAACAGATGATCAAGGAGAAATATCACATCCTCAAACACCAAAGGATAGCGACTAGTTACCAAGCTAAACACTCGTACCAAACCAAAAGTGCAAGACAAACCCCCAGAAAATGTCGTGAACGAGTTGTGAAAACAATCCCCCAAAGGATCTCCAAGAGCCAGGCAAACCAGGTTAGAGCGGTATGCAATCCTCTCTTGACAAGAAAATAATAGATCAGAAGCACCCTTGCTCCCACAATCAACAATAAATATACCCACAACTCATTGAAGCCAAAGGTAGAAAGACCAACAAAACGACACGCCCAAAAATAGGACCTCAAAGTGCTGCCCTATTCCTCCAACAACATTGCACGCCCACATGAAGGACCTCAACGCACATATCCACCCACAATTGGAAAAAGAAAGAGCAAAATTGTGAACATGAAACAAAAAAATACTCCATCACTCATCACGCTTAGCTCCAGAAGAAAAGATATTCAAAATCCCTGAAACCCAACACTAAAGATACTGAAACAAGACACCAACACCCTTGCATAATAGGAAATTGAATCTTTGAACATACATCAAACCCTGAACATAATGGCAACATAAGGAGAAACCTAGAGAAGGAGATGGACCACAGTCGCAGTGGAGGAGAGACCACACCAAAAAAAAACACCTATGACATAAGACAAGGAAAACCGAGCAACCGAATGGGCGATCTTACGACCTCCTCAAGAAAAGCCATCGACGGCCCGCCAGAAGCGAATCCATTGGAATAGCGAGAAAGAAAACACCAGATCGACCAAAAGCATCAAAACTAGGGCCGCAGATACACGCCGAAAAATAGTAGCCAAGGATTTGCATCAAAAGGACCACATGTGGCTACAGGACCTGCGAACACGATCACGAAAACCAGTGACAAGAACCCAACCGCCAAACACAAATGCTAGTCTAAGGATGAGAAAACAAAGAAGAAGAAAACACGAGTGCGTCTAGTTGTGGTTCTGTGGCTAGGGTTTCCCCTAGCCACAGAACCCTTTTTCATAGTCATGTTAATGGTTAATAGTTTTTATTTTTTACATCTTTCTCTTTGTGATAGGATTAGTTTATGGGTCAGACTTCACTAATTCTTGTGGTTTCCTAACATTTCATTTTGTTTTCTTTCTAGGATTTCACAACAATTATTCATTTCAAGTTGGCACCAATAAGTCTTACAATTTACTTCAAATAAATAGAAGTAGCATTAATTTTTAACCACCCCATTTTTGTATAACCCCACAACCAAACTATTAATTTATTTTCTTAAAGCTAAATAAAAAGACATTTTAGATTCACCAGGATGGGGTGATAGACACTGGGACCAAGGCATCTCTCGTGTGTATAGAGGAGCCCGATTGATATGCTCATGTGTTAGCATCATGAGAAGGCAATGAGGAAGAAGAAGAATGAAAGGTTTTATTGTAGGATCAATATGTTTGGATGACATCTTCATGAATAATTTGAACAGGATGACAAGTATGTGCATCGTCATGTTCAGGGTTTTTAAAGACAACTTGCTATCCAGAGATGTAGATTTTGTGGTAGCCAAAGGAGACTTGGGAACTTATGAGGGTGTATGATTCGATCCCAATCTTGACACCTATTTTTTTATTACAACTCTGTTGGTCAGTGTCTTGGTATCTCCTTTATAACATTATATTTTAGAGTATCCTTGTTTCGTTACTTTGAAACCTGCTTTGTATTATGGGGAATTCAGAAGACTGAAAGTAATCTAGAATGATAGTTGGGTGGAGTATCTAACACTCTCCATTTTCCTTCCTAAGGTGTCTAGCTTACCATGTGGCCCTCTACCCAATCAAACCTCACCAACATTGTCTATGGTTGCTTTTGTACCTAGCTACCCTTAGCTCTTGAGAACCAAGCTAGTTGTGGTCACTACCTGGGTGTATCTCTGGGCTGAATTAATCCTTTTACATTGTTGTCAAGGTTGACTCCTTCATTTTTTATCGTAGCTCCCTTTTAATGCTTGGAAGCTCACTTGATTCTTGGCTCACCATGGAATTCCAAAAACCATTTTGAAGGTTCAACCACTCGCTTTTAACTTGGAAAGGAATTCATACAAGAATACCCCTATTCATTATCCACAAATCCTACATGCTCTAGTTCCTCTACCTTTCGGTTTTCCCTCTGTACCTTTTGTCAAGCGTGAGCTCCCCCCAATGACGATTGTAGGTAAAGGGTCTAACCTTGAGTGTAGGAAACATAGGCTTAGGAGAGAGACTTAATCCTTTGTCAAGCTATCCCCTTCCCTGCAAATACGCTAGTGCATCACCAGAGCCCAAATGGATGCCATGAGAGCGGCTACGAATTTCCACTGCCATTTCCATATGGAAACCAAAATCGAGGTGGCTAACATGGAGTAGGCCATCAAGCAGAAAAGATGAAAACTCTCCAAGGAACAACTAGAAGTTGAGTTTAAAGAATGGGTCTTAGACTGTGATTATTTCAAAACAAGAGATATCAATATTTTCAAACTTATTGAACTATATTCATTGAATAAGGCATTCATTACTCAGGTAGTGGAAGAGATAGGTAGTCAAGAGTAAGTCATTATGAAAAATCTAAATGGGATGGACTAGAAGTTTCATGCCTTGTGTAGAGAGATTTTGAATATTGAGATCACATTCAATAGCTATTCAGAAACCCAAAACAACTAAATGAAGAAAATAAACCGAGTCCCAACTTCTAGAAGTACTCCTTCAAATCCCATTCTCCTAGATGATGAAACTAATGTTTAAATGGACAAACACTATTGAAAAAATGAAATACATGAGCCACAAGGTTAAACCCCTATGTTTATTTTTGTCAGGAGAGAGGAGGACCAATAATAGCCTCAAACACATGTTATATTCTCTTTTTCTAATATTAATAGTATAGTTAATTACAAATATAGATTAATAAATACTTTGAAAAACTATCAAGAACTTTGTGAAGCAAAAATAATAATCTTTTTGAACTACTATAGTCGTAGTTTCCCACATGTGGCTTATGTAATATTGTATATAATATTTTATGTGACATATTTTTTTTAAATAAATAAGATGAGAATCCTTCTATTCAATCCAGGAAAAGTACAAAGTGATACATCGACTTACTGATTGCAAAAGACCCCAGAAAGAGAACACAGGAGCACTACAGACTAGCCTATGCTAAAAGAGAGCCACAAGGAATGTGTGGGCATAACAAGATGAAACATACAAGATAAGGAGAAAGGGTCGGATCATTATGTTGGTCGGAGAGGATCCTTTCTACCTTTTTTCTTACGAACATCAATCCAACTAGATGAACTGATAGGCTCAGCAGCCTTCGCCACCAAAGCTAGGTGGTCTGAGGAAATGCCAGAATATTGAGCTACTGAAGCTAAGGGTGCTTCTCTGTCATTGTCTAAATTATCCGATTCATGAGGAAATTTCTAAGTCCCAGAGAGCGGGGTTGTGGCCATGATTATGTCATTCGATTCATCATTTTCGAGGGGGGGGGTGCAAAGGTTGAACTACGGAAATAAGAATCACAATTTTAGAAGCTTCAGGATTTTGTGTTGAAGCCGAAGGATGGTGTTTTGGAATTGCAGTTGGCTACTGTGCATTTGTTGGAGACTACACTAGTGTTGAATAAGGCAGAGGAGTTGGGGCATATTTGTGATGTTGTGTGTTGTTAGATGAAGAGTTCGAACGAATTTTGCGATTTTTAGGGTCTTTCCAACCATTACCCCTTTTTCGTGCTCCAAGGGATGAGGCTGGGGTTGGGAATGAAGGACAAGTTCCCTGGAGGTGCCCTGTTTGCTGACAGGAGCGACACCTGAAGGTGGTGTTCTCATAATCGACCATTTGCGTGTAAGGATCATTCTCATCCCATTCTATAAGTATCATATCTAGAAGCCCTTGACCGAGGTCGATTTCAACACATATGCAGGCGAAAGTGACGAAGCCTTTCATTATTCGATCTGTGTCAATCTTGATGAACTTACCCAACACATTGCCCAGGGTAAGTAAAAAATTTGGAGTATAAAAATGAAGAGGTATATTGGGGAGTCTTACCCAGACCGGTGTAGTCATGGCATTCATAGTCAGTGGGTTGAATTCAGGGAACCATCTCTGCATGGAAAGACCAGATCTGCCCCAGAACCAAAGACCTTGCTCTAGCACGAGTTGGCAGTCTGCTTCTGTGGAAAAATTGACAATGAAGAACCCTTTGGAGCAAAAGAACAACTCATGACTTGACGAATAGGTCTTGTTTACCCATTCTCTTAGTGCAAAGGTCGAGGGCCATAGTCCGTTGAAGCGAAAAATGAAGGATTTTTCCTAGTATATAAAAGTAGAGCCATAGACGTGGGGATATTCTACATCTGTTGTTGGAGGTTCCCCGGACTGCTCCACAATGAAGGCGGAGCCAAAAATCTCCTTTTCTCTGAAATTTTCAGCCTTGGACTCCGAAGGAGTGGAAATCCTTGTTTTCACAGCATGCTTGTAAGAGCTTGGATGAGTGGAGGATGGAGCACCTCCATGCAGTCGAGAAGTGAGAGAAATGGTTGCGTTCTTTAGATTCCCATAACCCCGTAGTAGAGAGCCATCCACAAGCTTCCGTCCTTCAAATATTATTCATTGAAAGCAAGGCATAATACTTGTAGCCTGGTGGATTTGGGTTTTGAGCTAAAAAATAGAGTCTGAATCCTGAGCATGTAAGCAGAGAGAAGATTTGACAATGGTCATTATAAAAAGGGGGAATCATGTCGTAGTCTCGAAGATGGCCTCGAAGCGATATTCAGAAGAAATCCTCAATCTTGCATCACTCTTAAATTGATTCTCGTAATAGAGCGAGGGCTGAAGATCCCCCGAGGGTTGAAGATCCCTAAGGTCTATGATAGCAGAAAGGTTCCCATACTCTAGATCCAGGCGGCGACGACGGCTAGGGTTCCAATCTTGTCACGCATGCAGTCTCTCCTCAACCTTGATCCAACCCCTAATGGTTGGTTCTCTCTCTCCAGATAGCATGTTGGAGCCTCCCTCATTCTTTTTGCAGTAAACAAACTGGCCTGAGGACAAACCCTCGACTACTACAAAGAGCTCCTTTTGATGCATGTGACAGAATGAGTGCCTGAAGGTCACCTTGCAGAGGGGAGCACTGCGGTCGTGGTCATGCAAGACATTCGTCATGATTTCCTTGATGTAGCCATTGCACTTGTCATAATCGAGGCTTTTGAACCATGTTGATCCCTTCCTGTGATGGGTGAGGGATGTGAACACTGAACCTGCTCCTCTTTTCTGTGTGGTCTTGTCGTTGCCGGTCTCTCCGACCAAAATCAAAGTCTGAGACTTGTCAAGGAAGTCATGGTGTTGTTGCCACACTGGTAAGGTTTTTCTTTTATCGAGGATTTCACAGTACCTAGTGGAATACAGGCACTTGTTCCAGGGATTCATAGCAACAACCATCAATAACATATCCTCTTTTATGTGACATATTAATACTAGACATTTTCAATTGTTTAAAATTATTTAAAACTATTATCACTATCTTCTAGTAGATTGTTTAGTAACAATTTAATTTAAATTAATATATTCTTTTAGTTTAAAATGATTTGATTTTCTACCAGGAAAGAAAGGGGGGAATTTCTTATTGAAAATTGTGCTACACACTATTATTTAATCCAAAATTTTAAAATACATTCAGTGCTTAACTATTTATTTTATATTATAACATGGATTAAACTATATTATAGACGTAGTATAAATGATCACTTTAAGTTAAAAGAAAAAATAATATTTTTAGAAGACAAGTGTCTAAATATTTTAAATTAATTCATTAAAAGTTAAAAAAAAAAAATATCAATTTAGAAAAAACTTTTCATAATTATAAATTCTAACTTCTCATTCATTATAGTTAACTATAATGTAACGAACTATTTTACCTTTATATATATATATATATATAAACAAAATTATAGTAATGGTAGATGTTCAGTAACATTCAACTCTACTTTTAGAGGCCTATAACTTTAATCAAAAGGTTGTCTTTTAAAGATTCAAAGTGTTTTTCTAAAAAATAGATCCTAAACAATAATCTATACGAGTGAAAACATCATATAAAGTTTTCGTCAAAATTTTCAAAAAAGTATAGTCATCTTTAGACATTGAAAAAATCCATCCAAACTTCATGTAACCTATGTGCGGGTTAGGACCCTAACATGTCCTCCCCCTTAAAAACAGCCTTGTCCTCAAGGCTTGAGATGTGGAAACTGCTGCAGAATGGTAGCTAGTTTCCAAGTGGCATCTGTTGGAGTCGTATCTTTCCACTGGACTAGCACTTCCTTGATGGTTCTCTAACGCTGGCGATGCTCACGCTGGTCCAAAACTGCTTATGGCTGTAGCCAAATGGATCCTTCTTCAGCTAACTCTGGAAGGTTGGTTTGAATTTGGCACCTAGTTCCAATCACCTTCTTTAAGCATGAAACATGAAAAACAGGATGTAGCTTCGACTGACTGGGCAAAGCTAACTGATATGCAACTTGTCCCACATGCTTGAGAACTGTATAAGGACCATAAAATTTGGGTGCTAGCTTCTGACAATGCTCGGCCTTGAGGGAAGTTTGCTTGTATGGTTGCAGTCGCAGAAACACCTGGTCCCCTTCTACAAATTGACGTTCAGAGCGACCTTGATCTGCTTGTTGCTTCATGTGATTCTGTGCCATGACCAAGTTCTCTTTAAGGGTACGAAGAATATCCTCTCGAACTGTAAGTGTTTGGTCAACCGCCTAGACCTTCGAGGTACACGGTAAGTATGAGAGAACAGAAGGTGGCTTATGTCCATATACCGCTTCAAAAGGAGTCATGCGAGTAGCTGTATGGTAGGAAGTGTTGTGCCACCATTTGGCTAGGGGTAACCATTGAGCCCATTGATGTTGTTTTTCAGAGGAAAAACACCTCAAATATGTTTCCAAACACTTGTTGACAACTTTCATTTGACCATTAGTCTGGGGATGATAAGCTGTGCTGAGATGCAATTGGGTGCCCTGTAGCTTAAACAGTTCTTGCCAAAAATTGCTTGTGAAAGTTGGGTCACGATAAAAAACAATAGAGTGCGGCATGCCATGAAGCTTGAAGACCTAGTCCATGAAAATTTGAGCCACCGTGGATGCAGTAAATGGGTGTTGAAGAGCATAGAAATGAGCATACTTGGAAAGGCGATCCACAACCACCATTATGACTGATTTATTCCCCGATTTGGGTAAGCTGGTAATAAAG
>ML815587.1:163344-181528 GCA_009831015.1 Picea engelmannii
CCCCTAGTAGTGGTGTACATGTGCGTCGAGCGCGGCCCGAGGGGGGGTTGCAGGGGGGAAGGATTGACCCCCCTTGCTTAGGAGAATCCTTGAGCTCCTAGCACTAGCCTGGATTCGTCAGGGTTTGGGGCAATGACCCAAAAAATTTTGAGCTTTTTGCTATTTTAGTGATTTTCTTAATTAATCCTAGATTGAGGGATTATGGTTTTGGTAGCTATAGAATACCTAAAATATTGTGTATATTGTACTGTGAATGGTGAAATTAATATAATGAAGAGTTGAGAGGTGCGATACCAAGGAAGGATGGTTTTCTCTTGGTTAAGGGTTTCCAACGTAAATCTTTGTGCACTATGTGTATGATCCATTGATTAATTTCTATTTTACTTAAGAATCTATATGCATAGTTTTATTTAACATGTTTAAAACTTATAGCCTCAACCACCAGGATTGTGGATTGTTATTACCCTCAATAATAAGGGCTTTGTATCATATTCTAGCCTCATGATTACCTGTAGGATTCAAATACCAAATGAGATGATCTTCTTCATTATTCAAATTTATGAAGCAACTTCTTACCTTTCCAGTGTAGAATTCTCATATTTATGCATTCTCCTATCAAAGTCCAATCTCTTCCCAAGAAATCCATTGTTGTGACATATTCAAGGTTCTAATTCCCTGAGCCACTTGTCTTAGAGTATGGTATCCTCATCTTTTCAAATCCAGAATTAGTTGGGGTGGGAGCCTATATGCATCATTATTGTCAATCCAAGGGTCCAAGCCAATTTGGACTTTGTTACCTCTACCAATTCTCCATACCAACCAATTTCCTATCAGGGGGGAGGTTGTAACCATTTCTTTCTATATTATTGATGCATTATGAATATTTCAAACTAACATTTTGACCCATTCTTCTATGGCATCAGGAGTAATATAGTTATCTTTGATTACATGTGCCTAGAGTCCAAAGCCTTATATCAATCTCTATACATTTTAGTCTACGAGAGCCTTTGAAAAAATGAATATGTTCTGTAGGCCCCATCCACCTTGAGAATTTGGAGTAGCAAGTTTTTTCCAAGAGGCTAAAACCATCCCTTTTTTACCTACTTTCCAGTCCAGATGAACTTGAAACTTAACTACACGATTTTGAGAAAATAGGTCCAACACTCCTTTCATAATCCATGCCAAGGACATATAATAGAGGGGGATAGCTTCTAGAACCAATTTGACAAGAACCAATTGACCACCTCTACAGAGCCATCGATCGCGCCATGTGTTGAGTTTCTTCTCTACCTTGGCAATTAGCCATTGCCAATCACCTTTTTTACACTATTTTTCTTTCAAATGAAAGCCCATGTATTTCATTCCACAGTATATTGCCAATACCTGAAAAGGAAAGAATTGGGAGTACAAAGCTTTTTCATTCTCCGAGAAGCCCTAGTAGGATATTGTTGACTTGTCAATATTTAGTTTCATACCTATTCGTTCACATAAGAGATTGATGATCTCTCTAAGGTTTTCAACCATCCTTTTAGTTCCTTCATTGAAAATTAAAATGCCATCGACAAAGAGTAAATGGGTGACATTGTAGTAAGTACCAACATGTATACCTTTGATGTTTCCAATTATGGTGGCTTTCTTAAGAGATCTATTGAGGCCTTCTACAACAATGAGAAACAACAAAGGGGGTAGATGAAAACCTTGTATGATCCATCTTTCAAGAATTAAATAAAGGAGAGGCAATGCCATTGATCAAAATGCATTGAGCTGATGCAACTCGTTACCCAAGCAACAAAGACATGACAAAAGCCAAGATGAGGATGAGTCTAATGAAAATCTAAATCACCCGATGAAATTCTTTAGAGAGTTTCACCTTCAAGGATATGGATTTTAGGTTCCTATTCTTAATTGAGTGGAGACTCTCATGTGCTACCCCCACTACCTCATAAATTTGCTCCCCTTCTAGGAATCCAAACTGCTCTAGAGAGATTCGACGAAAGAGTATTCCTTTCATCCTCCTGGCTATTATTTTGGAGATAATTTTGTAAATGCAATTATAGAGGGAAAAAATGAACTAAAGTTCTAAAAAAAAGTGGGATTATCTATCTTCAAGATTATAGCTAAGAAAGTGGTATTAAAAGATTCTAATAATTTCCTAGAGGTTGAAGATATCTTGTCCACTTGTCGAAGGTCTTCTTCAATGAAATAAAAACAAATTAGAAATAATTCAACTAGTAGGCCATCCAATTCAGGGCTCTTATCCTTTTGAAACCTTTGGAGAGTTTGTAAAGGCTCCTCTTTCCCAACTTCAACCATTAATTATTTGTTGTCTTCAAGATTAACAAAGCTTGGAAAGAAGTTAGCCAATCTTATGACTGCAACTATGGTTGCTCTGGATTCTTCTTTAAAAAGATAATGAAAATAATTTACCCCTTCTCAAGCCATTTCAAGGAAGTTGGTAGCCATGGAGCCATCCTCTTTCTCTATCTTCCAAATTGAATTAATTTTTTTCCTCTTATTGGCATACCTATGAAAAAAATTGGTATTTTCATCCCCTACCTACAACTAGATAACTATGCTTTTGATTCTCCCTTTTTTGTCCCTATCAAGTAGGATTTGCCTTTTTTTTAATTTTATCTTCCAAGAGTTTTATCCACTCCTTTTGATTCTCTGTGAGGAAACCAAAGCCTTCTTTGTTATAGAAAGAGTATAAAAATGATTTAGCTTCTCTTAAGATCCTATCAACCTTCTTTTTTTCTCAATAGACTAATTAATTGCAATCTTCTTTACCCTTTTAAGGTTTTGATGAAATTGAATGGGGGATGATTCATCGAGAGAAGCATCAAAGGGCTTCCATGTATATTGTATAGTCCAATCCCTACTAAAATAGATTCCTAATATTCCGTCCTGTCAAAATAAGGACCATATATGTTTATACATGTGATTTATTTTCTCAAGTCCAAGGAGAAAAGGGTAGTTCCCATCCCTAATACAAAAACTCAAGAGTTAGTTAGGGAGAATGATCCTTTTTTTCCATCTTGTGATATTTCCCCCAAATCTTCCTATAGCATCAATAAAGAAAAAATCCCAACCCTTTAAAATTCTTAACAAGTCATTAACAACCTTCTCCCCATCTATCATAATATCTTGCAAGAAAATGATTGATGGATTGTGAACTTCAATTAACCTCTTGAGGGCCATTTTTTTTAGGAATTTGCCAATCCTCTATAGTTTAGGGTTAGAAAAATAATTTGGGAACATCCCTAGGGGAATTTTCTCTAATTAAGGAAATTGTCTTCCACTTCTAACTCCATATTTGGCTTGCTTCTATGCTAGGAAAATGAGGGTTTTCAACCTCTTTGGGAATGTTTGAAGTCAATTGTTTCCAGGGTCCCCAATCCTCCTGAGAAAATAAGGGCTCCTTTGGTTCTAGACTTGAGATTATATTTATAAGTCTCAGAGGCTTGAGATCCATTGGGTATCCTCTCAAGTGACTGACTAGGAGAGTTCTCAAAGATTTCAAGTGCTTGAGGTAGTGGCCCTCCCAAACATCCAAGAGAATGAGGGTAGGAGGCGAGACCCTTTAATTCCCGATAAATTGGAAAGGAAGTCACCAGTCTGTTCACGATTCAACTCTTCTAACCCTACCTCCCAGGACCCAAAATACAAGTTGTCATTTTTTGAGATATAAGAAGAAATAAGAGAGTGTTGTGTACCCAAATCAACCTTGAAATCAACTTGATTCTCTAGTGGATGTTCTAAGCTCTAATTTTTTTTTTGATGGTAATTCCAACATAGTGTTATCCTTTAGCAAAAGCATCCAAGGGAGCCTTGTTCCCTGGAATTTGTGGGGTGCTCTTATGATCCCAAGGCTCCTTTCGAACCCACACCTTTAGTTTATTGGGAAGAGGACATTCCTTCACCAAATTCTCGTATCCAAGACATCTTCCACACTTCAATGGGATTCCCTCATAGTCTAAGGGCCGATAGAAAATGGATGGCCCCTTTCTAATGACGATGGAGTCGACTAGACCTTTTTCGAGGTCTAATCCAATGAGCAATTTATCCATTCCCATATTCCCTGTATCTATGTAAGAATTACCAGTTTCATAGAATAGACTCAGAGCATTACCAATTTCATGGAAGACTTCATTTGACCATAGAATAAAAGGTAGATCCAGTAGCCTAACCTAGATAAGATAGAAGTCCATATGGGTTGAAATGGCATTGAATTCCAAGTGCCACTTCTTAAGAAGAGCAATTATGAATTCCATTGCCCTGTTGTTTGAATAATTTTATTAACATCAACCTTTGACCTAAGGATCTAGATCATCCAACCTTTGACTAGTACCATGCAACATGGGGAGTAACCTAGCACCACAATGGAAGTTTATTTTGTTCAGACTTTAAGGGAGTCTCCATTCATATGTTTGCTCAAGAAGGGGCCCACAATGGTCGAGTCCTTGAGCTCCATAACTTCATTCTGTTTAATATTATCTCCTTAGTGTAGGTTTACCACCTTGACCTTCCGTTTAATGCACTTTTGCCTTTTTCTACCTTTCCCTAGACCTCCCGGTCACAAACCCTTTTGGTTAGATGCCAATGATTAAAAAATGAGAATTTTGCTCATTAACTCACCCATGAGCATACCTCCAATGAAACCTTGTTCGAGCTGTCCACTTGCATAATCCTCCTTGCCAAGAAACAAAGAGTACAAGGAGCCTAGAAGTAAGTCTAAAGGAACATCCTTCGAGGAACTTAATGATTGAGGTAGAATCTTAGATGACAAGTTTGAATGATCATTAGTGTTCGCACTCAAAGAATAAAATCCCTAAAATTTCAAATCCTACACCCCATACCTTACAAGATCACTAAGAAGGTCGATGTGATGGCTTAACAAATTCTTTGACATCATGGTGCATAATACCCATGAGTTGGAAATCCGGCCACTGGACTGTTCTTTTGCCATCTCACCCATAATTGCCATGGTTTCTTCCTCCAACATGCTTACTCAAGTTTTGATGCTTTTGGGCGGAGGGAGTTCAGATTCGAGCTTGAGATCCACTAGATTAGACTAGATTTGTTGGTTTTCCATTGGATCTTTAGAGAAATCCACAATTTTGTCCTCCATACGATGTAAAATCCCTAATCTTGCTCAAATCCTTTTCTTAATCTTGGGCAAAGATCCTCCCCTTTAAACACCAGAGGCACATCCACTTTGAGTTTAGCATGCCTGGGGGCCCAAACAAATACAACATTGAGAATTTCCTCAATGCGACAGTGTAGGTGAACCTTGCCTCATGATTATATTTACATAAGATGTTAGAAACAATAAACTATATTTCAGAGTCTAGGGTTTAGGGAAACAATGACTTTGATAGGAATATAAAAGTGATTACCTTATGCGACACAACCCTTCCTTTCTCAAGTAAATGGCTTGAGTGAGGGCCTGCAACCACCTCAAGCTCAAATGTGCGAGACAATAAGAACCAATGGTGTGCCTTGTTCACAAGGTCACGAATTTGATCGCTTTCAACAACCTTTTGTGCCAAACAACCGTTACTCATCCTCCTCTTGTTCAAAAACAATACTCAACACTAACCCTAACTTCCTCTCCTTTGAAACGAAGAACATGCATGTCCTTTCCCTGGGAATCACCTATATAACCTCAACCTCTACCTTAGCTACTTTGATGTAATTCAAACATGTAAACAATACTCATTCTCCTCATACATACACCCTTACCCAAATCTTATTCCACCAATCATGCAAGTATTTTCACCCGTCACATAAATTGATTTGATTTCATATATATATATATATATATATATATATATATATGTCTTTACCTATATATATATTATTAAAAGTTTGTAGGGTGAAAATGATTTTAATCTATAAATAGATATTTTCAATGGTAAAGAGAAATGTTATTCAACGAATCCTTTATTGACAACTAAACTAGCAAGGAGGTTGTTGTGTCAAAGTGACTTGTAAGAGGTTGTTTTGTCAAATAATGAATTTATTTAATGTCATTACAAGTGGGTTTTGTGGAAAATCAAAGGCAATGATATACACACCAAAAACAACCGAGATCTACTCTCAAACCTCCCACATAAAACTCAAATCACTCAATTATTTAAATAAACAAAAATAATATATTGGAACAATATCCATACATTTATCATTAAATTTCTGATGGATGCTTATGGCATATACCTTCTCTCACCCACAAGGTGAACCATGGCCAGTAAAGAGGTTTCATATTCATATTCTTTTTCAGTGGAGGGCATGACCTGAATTGGCTTTTCACCTCACTTTTGTAGGTTGAATTCCCAACATTGTTGCGTGCATACCTCGTTAATTTGGTTGGGCCGGGGTGCCATGCATTTATTGACCTAAACTAAAAATTAAAACGTCCAGACATTGTGGGTTATACCTTGAAGTTGGGTCCATTAAGTGCATCTGTGGGGATTTCAACGGTGAAGGTGTTGTGCTGACAGATGTGCATGGTTAAAGTTGTTAATGGAAAGGAGATAAAAACAAAAATTTATGGCGAAATGAAATCAAATGACAGGAGATGGAAACACGTAAAATGTATGAATGTACTTGAAAGCAGCGGAGGATGGGAGAGAGTTGGAGAGGGTGGAGTCTAGTAGGAAAGTTGTGTAGTTTTCTTGGAAGTAGAGAAATGGAATGATTCTATATAAATAGAGAGCTGAAGGAGTTGGGATTATTGTTATGGTATTCGTCAGAGCTAGGCATCTGGGCTTGCTCTGCACTGCTGCTGTTGTTTCTCTTCATTCTGGTTGGTTCCTTCCATGAACAAGGGAAGAGAAAGGAGGGAAGGGAATGCTCATCATGTTCATCCATCAATGAAAACTGGGTCTGGCTCTGGGTCTGTATTTGAGGTGGTGAGTATTTTGGTGATAGATCTAATTAATCAGTAAATCAGTCGTTGTCTCTGGTTCTTCCTGTGCTGGGATTTTCTGATTCTTGAGGATGGGTCACAGTTTAGAGTCACCTAAACCCGAAGGAATTGACAATGATATCAAGAACAAGAATTCATCTGGCTCCTCATCTCCATCTCCTAGTCCCACTGGTATGATGGAGATTGTTCGATCAAAGACTAACAGAAAAAAATCCAGAGTAACCAGAAGCCAGATCAATGACTTCCATGCAAACGCCAATCCCCTTATTGCCGATGATGAAGATGAGGATGAAGGGGCGGCTAATCCGGGTAGGAGGAATAGATACCATGTTTGCAGACATTGTAACAGAGCTTTCAGCTCGGGCAGAGCATTGGGTGGCCATATTCGAATCCATGGTGCCTCGTTCAAGGGCGCCCGTGCTGCTGTTGCTGCCATTGCTACTGATTCGTCTAATAATTCTTCATCCAAGTCTCTGTTCAAAGGAGCCGAAGTTGACGGATCGGAGGATGAAGATGAAGACGAAGAGGAAGAAGAGGATTCATCGGCCTTGTCTCACCATGAACAAGAATTGAGCAATGGCTGCTCGCCCAAGATGGTTTCTCTCTACACTCTGCGGAATAATCCCAAGAGGAGTAGCATTCTCATGGATCCGGAATTCACTCTGGAGTTAATGGGTAGTAGTGGTGCTAAGAGAAATTGTTGGCAGGAATCGAACTCGGGTGTTTTCCCTTACTCTGAATCCGGATCTGAGCATAAAGGGTTGGTGGCTCCTCAGTTTGGGAGCTGGTCTGTGACGAGAAACAGAAGCTCCAGGGAGCCGAAGAGGCAGAGGCAGAGGCAAAGGCACGGTAAAGAAGTGGCAGCCGATGATAGAGATACTGCGAATTTGCTGGTCATGCTTGCAGGCAGGGCTAACGGTGAAAGAGAATCCACTGAGGAGTCTGTGTATGATTCCAAGCCTCCGCTGTTTTCGAACCTGGAATCTCAGGGGAGTATTGAAGACTCGGGCTCTGAGGAAGAAGCGAGAATCGTGCAGAAAAAGAAAAGGAGGAGGAGGCCGAAGAATGAGCATGAGGGTGGGGAAGTTGGGAAGGAGAATGAGTTTGATGTGGGAAAATATATACATCGCTGTAACACATGCAAGAAGGTGTTTAATTCTCACCAGGCCTTGGGTGGGCATAGGGCTAGTCACAGGAAAGTGAAGGGTTGCTTTGCAGCTCAAGGTGAAGGGGAAGGGGAAGCTGAAGGTGAAGGTGAAGGTGAAGGGAGTCTTATGATGGAATCTGAAGCTGCTGCCAATACTACTGGGATGAATGGTATTTGGCCTCCTCCAAGGGAAGAGGAAGGAGGAGGAGGGACTGTCACTGTGACTATGACTATGAGCCACTTGACCCAAGAAGAGAGCCCAGAGCAGCAGCAGCAGCAACAGCAGCAAGAATCTTTCTCACAAAAGCTAGGCAGGCCTCACCAGTGCTCAATCTGTCAAAGGGTTTTTCTTTCAGGACAGGCCTTAGGTGGGCATAAGAGATGCCATTGGATGGGTGATAGAGTTACAGAAACTGCAACCAGTGTGATTTCCAAGCAGGAATCAGGTGGCAGAGTAAGGAATTGGAGAGGAGAGGAGTTGCTGGACCTGAATCAGCCACCGCCCGTGGACGAGGACGGCCTCCGAGCTGCCTTTGACATGTGACCTGGTGGAATGCGATTCTTGCTTGTGCTCAAAATGTGAACCATGCTACAAGCAGATAATACAGTTGATTCTTTCATTGAGGCAAATATGGATTATAGCAACCCACCAGATCTTCTTCTTCTTCCTTCTTTTTTGCTTCTGCTGCTGCTGCTGATGGTGGTGGTTTGGATTGAGTGAGAATTGCCTCAACTGAATTGCCTCAATTGAGTGAGAATTACTCATTAGGTATGTACAAAAAGCATTTGTTTTTTTGCTTATATAGTTACTTGTTTGGACTTGGATCAATGAAGTAAGTGACAGACACCACCAAGGGGATCATGCATATGCCGTCTTTGTGACTGTTGGAACTTGCTGAGTAACTTGGCTATCTGCTGAATCGAGCCATTTTGATGCTTACTGTTAAATTCATCTAAAGATGAGATAATTCCTCAGAGATATACCGCATTGGCAGCTGTTGATATATCATATATGTTAATTGAGATTGAATTCAAGGACCTGAAACCAAGATCTGATTTCAATCCAAACAATTATTTTTTTCCTTATTCTTCAGAAGTAAACAAATTCTGGTGAACCAGCAATGCTGCTATACGTGAAAGGCTTCTGTCTTCTTAACTGTGAATGAAAGGACGCAATTATTCTTTTGTCATGAACACCACCTCAGTGTAATTTATGTTTCTTCATAATTTTCAATCCAAATGTGGTGCATGGTTCTATCATTTCTTCTTTTGCCTCTACTTGTTTGAGATTTGTTCCTTGGAAGTTTGAGAGGATGTCAACCTTACTGTTATTCATAGCTTATCTTATCTGAATGTTTGACATTTTTTGCTAGGATGTTAGCTCTTCTGATTTTTCACATCTTAGGTTTAGTCTACTGAAGATTTCTCTGGAATGCTACTGTTCAGAATAGTAACATAATTTCCATATAGTGATTTATAATTAGCTTCATTTGTGCTCAGTAGGAGTTTTGCTATGAATTGTTGTTTCGTACTTTTAGAAACAAATCTGAACTGGAAATAATTTTAGTTTCTTGGTTCTTTATTGAGATGATTGCATGCGTTCTCGACATCGTTTGCTTGCATTTCCATTTCCTTTCTGCAGGACTGGATGAATTCCTAACTTATCTTGCGAGCATGGATGATTATAGGATTTGTGCATGTGGAAGAGAAGTTTTTCTGCATCATTTTAAAAAAGCTGTAAACATTTTTCATGGCGTTACAGTATACATTGAGGGGATCACATGCAAACGGCTATGGTTTATTGATTTCAATTCTGCTAAATCTTATTGAAGTGTTTGAACTCTAAAGACACATCGTGAAGAGAACCTAGTTAGTTCATTATGAAGTTACTTTTTTAATGCATCATAGCTCTTACAACATATGCATTGCCAGATCAGATGCCAGATGTCTGTCTTGAATTTGAGTGGGTTTGAAACAATGGTATTTATGTGAGATTTTGATTTGGAAAAATATGGTTGAATATTTACAGAAACAAAAAATGATCTCTGGTTCACAATGTACTCGGCAACTTCTGATTCCAAATTGCGTTCTCAAAGATTTTGCATGATACATCATACCTACTTTTTTTTAACTCCAAATCCTCATGGTTTTCCACTAGTGGATGTTACTGCCTTTGGAATCATGTCTTTCTGTATAGATCTAATCATTCTAGATGGTTGTATATTTATGTTTATACTCTAGAAGGTGCTCATATGAAGCAGGGTAGGATGTTCACAGGATCTTTGTACCAGAGTATCATTATCCACTCTTTACATCAGCGAGTCTTGCTAAATTGGTTCCTTCACCATTACTTTCTAGGCAGACTGGTTTGATCTGCCAAACTCCCAAATTGAACAAAAATGTGAATGCATATCTGTCTATATTTAGATCTAGTGATCTATCTCCTTATCTATCTATCTACAGTCTACACACATGATTGATATCTATCTCCTATTTAAGTCATTTTAATAGGCTTCCTTGATAGGCAAAACTGGTATGTGAGTTTTGAGCAAAGAACTGTTTCTTGGTTTGACAGATTAGTTATCTAGTACACTGTTACTAAATCTACCTTTACCATAAACATCCACAGGCCATATTTAGCCATTGTTCTTGTCAGTCAATATACTCCAAAGGTATACATTTCCTTTTGCAGGTGACTTGAGTTGAGTTATTATAATTAGATTCTGCTGACTCTAGGAAGTTAAGCAAAGCCTTCCCTCCGGTGGTTAAGTTAAATGAATCTTAGTACGAAAGACTGATTGATTACAAACATGTTATTTAACCTCAAAAGATGTGGGCATCCACCCAAAGTCCACTACTATCTGGCTAAGTTTTTTTAATGATTTTTTTCCTTTGGGTGTTTTTCTAAATTGGAAGCTTTTTACACTTATAAGAAGAAAATTATTTTACAAAAAGTAACTTGAAAAGATCTACTACATAAACCGAGAAGAACAGTAAGCTGTCAAGGCCAACCAGACAACTATGTCAGTTTCAGACAGACAAGAACCAAAAGAGTAACTCATATAATATTGATTTTTTGACAACCTTCAAACATATAATGTTGAAATGTAACGTTGAATTGAGCAATGTTGTTTATCATGGTGATTTTTTGTTTTCATGTTCAACATGGTATGAGCAAGGATTGGGTTTCCTTGATCAAAGAGATACATGGCGTATCATTTTGACTGATATTTCTAGACTTGCCAATCAAAGTCCCAGTACTTGATCATATCAAAATTCTTTCTTTAGACATGAAAATTCAAGTTTTTAGAATTCGATTGATATCTGGTTTGTTTCTGTCACTGGATATTTAATTATGTTATTGAATAGCTCACTTTCTTGGGATTTTGATGTTATGTTTTATGGGTTTTTTCGTATTATGTTATAAATATTCTAAGCTATCTTATTACAGTGACATATTCGTTCTTTAACAATTTTTTATACCCAACTTTTTGGAATGAACGTTTCACTCATTATCAAGGTCAAGAGAAAATGATAACAGTGATCAATGTAAAAGGTAAAGAGAAAATGATAACAGTGATCAATGTAAAAGGTAAAGAGAAAATGATAACAGTGATCACTGTAAAGAATGACAGTGATTACCATTATCATTCTCTCTTGGCCTCCATGATGAGTAAAATGTTCAGTCCAAAACATTGATTATAAAAATTTGTTAAGCAGTGTTAAACTGTTTGCGGAAGCCTCTCAATGCTTAAAAAATCTTCAACATCAAACCTAACAAGAATCAGAATTATTATCAAACAGTGTTAAATGGATTGTGGAAGTCCCTCAATGTTTAAAAAAATACATAGGAAGTCCCTCAATGCTTAAAAAATCCTCAACATCAAATCAGAACTATTACCATGCACGTGATACTGTTAGGTTGGATTTGAACATTCAGATGGAGAAAAATTGATGACAGTATGCATATTTCAAAGATTGACGTTCATAAGTTGGGTTTGAACATTCAGATGGAGAAAAATTGATGACATTATGCATATTTCAAAGATTGAAGTTCAAAGATTAAAGTGGTTGGTGACTTAGAGCCAAATTGATGACAGTATGCATATTTCAAAGATTGAAGTTCATAAGTTGGGTTTGAACATTCAGATGGAGAAAAATTGATGACATTATGCATATTTCAAAGATTGAAGTTCAAAGATTAAAGTGGTTGGTGACTTAGAGCCACAATGTACTTTTATCGTATGTAAGAAATTATTTTCATTTCAACCAGATAAAATGTTACCCCCACTTTCTTCATAGTTTCCTATGAGAGGAAGTTGAGTCCATGATTGTGGTAATTAAATAAGACCATATGGATGCTTGTGCTTAAAGATTTTGACAAAAGCGAGAATACGCAAATATAAGTTATTTTATGGCAGTTGAATGGTTGGAACTTTACACTTTTAAAAAGAAAGCACTCATTAAAGTTGGCGGTGGCATGGTATAAAGTTCCTCATAAGAGATGCTTCCCAACATTGGAATTTTTCCAACATTGAATTCCAGGACGTCCTCAATGTCAAAGTCCAATCCCATGTTATGTTGAATTAGGGTTGAAATATTAATATCCAATTAAATTTTAATTTTAATAATCATAAATATTTAAAATAATCATAAATATTTAAGCATATAGGGGCTTTTGTAGTGTAAGATATGAAACCAACGAATTGAATCGCATAGTATCAATCATCACTTTCGGGGCTTGCACCCGGTAACCAGGACTTTTCAGGTGGTCACCCATCCCAAGACACCTCTGGCTCAAGCGTGCTTAACTGCGGAGTTTTTCCCACAATCAAGCTCACTTAGCTTGCTACCCCATTTGCAAAACCTTAGCAATTATTGTGCCTTATGAACTACCTAGTTAGAGCTCCCTTCACTCTTATTCACAAATAATGTTATGACAAATTATAGTCCATGCCTTTAGGATATTATATTATTTATTTATGAATATTTTAATTTTATTAAAAAATTCAATATTTATACACGATAATAGATATGGTTACCCTTTAAACATGTAAAGTGGTAGTTGTAATTAATAAACATGTAAAGTGGTAGGTGTAATTAAAAATTTTGTTTGTGGGAATGAATATGTTGAATGAGGTGGGAGTCATAATCAAAGATTTTTTTCTGTGGGGAATGAATATGTTGAATGAGGTGGAAAGTGATTATTTAAATAATTAGAAAATTGTGATTGAATATTTTGTTTTGATTGTTTATGACTATTTTGAAATACGACTAGTTTGTATAGATTGTTTATTGAAACAATTGTAAAATTGTTAGCAATTGATTGTTGGGTCAATGAAAGGAGGTTGTTATTACATCAATGAGTTTCAAGTGTCTTGATGACATAGTTGTGGTTGTGTGTGCTTGTGCTTGCAAAAATAGATGGGGCCAAGGGAAAATACTATGCAGTTTTGGCGAAATAGTTGCCAACCACTCATGGCTTCTTGGCCAAATGACACTGTTGTAGCATGGCAATACATTTTTTCCCAACTTTAAATCTAAAATAGAGCAATTGTCACTTGCTAGTGTTGACAAGAAGCTTTAATTAAAAAAAAGATTGAAGACTTTGTATCGAACTTCTTGTGGCCATTACATTTTGTGTCCAATTATTTGAAGATTAATATAGCAACTATCTATGAAAACACATCTTAACTTGTCCATGTGTTTCAGCGCATGGCCATCATGATTGTTTGTGTTAGGAGGATTCTAAGCAGATTTTTATTTGCAATTGTTGTTGTGAAAGTGTCTTGTTGCAAAACAATGACCTTGTAATTCTTGATGGACAAAGGGACAAGGGAGTTGGTTTTTTTCAACATTACAAAGGATAAGAAAACAAAACCCAAATTTCGTTAAAAAAATATTGTAATAAATTGAATAATCCATTAGATAATATTTTATTTAGTTTTATTTAGGTTTTTGCTCATGATTTTTCAAGTTTTGAATGACAAAGCTTTTGCAATCTTGGCATTAATGGCTCTATTCACAATGTTTGTTACAACTCCATTGGTAATAGTGATTTACAATCTAGCAAGGTAGACCCAGGTTTTGAATGAGCACAACTAGACATAAAGAGATAAGTCATGGTCTTTCTACATGATATTTGGAACAACCTAGCAATGATAAACCTCAAACAGGCCTCTGAGGAGATTTGAAACCTTGGTTTTCACCTTTAAATCATCCACCTAGTGTCACTGTTTGAGACCCAGTGTTCTGCAAACATGATGGTTCCTAAGGCTAAGTAAAAAGGCCTCCCCTTTTGGAATGACAATTGTTCACAACAAGACCAAATAATGGTTTCTTTCAAGGTGTATGAGCCATTGAACAACATGCATGCAAATATCTGCAACATTGTAGACCAAAGCATGATTGCCATGCTTATACTTTTGTTCCCAAACTACTAGCTCATTGGCAAAGATCTCAAACCTACAAGCCCACAATTCAAAACTATGTTAGGAGTATTTGAAGTGAAATGGAGTTAAGATTGTTGATGGACGTGGATTCATTGTGTAACCGTCTAGGACATATTGAAGAAGCAACCGATGCTTGTCACTAAGCCATCCCTTCCTTTGCAAATGTATGGACTCCATGTGTTATGATGATAGATAAAAAGATATATTTTGTTAACTCATTCATCGGACCAAATAATCAATAGCACAACAAAATTTGACATTTTGTACACCAATTTTTAAGAGATCAAAGCAAGGAATTATAATAACTAGAGCTAATGGTATAATAGCAAGATCCAAATCACAAAATTAGACTACTAGGCTAACTATTACAACAATTTCTAAAGATACAACCACATTAAAAATGAATTGTGGTTGGTTTTAAAGTGTGACTTGAACAAAGTAAAATAGTGGTAGTGTTTGAACTAGGGAAGTGTGATGTAGATTCTAAAGTCAAGGCAGAGGAGGGCAGAATTTTTAAGTTGATAATTGTTAATTTAGCTTTCTTAGTCTCCTCTTATTCATTTGCATGATAATGGCAGTCAATATAAATATATAGAATTCCAAGATATATAATCAACTTTGTGTGGAAGCAATCTTGTGGATGGAACCACCCGAGAAGAATCGGTTGGGTTGAATTGGATTCCCTGGCGTGATTTGCAAGAAGGACCATTAGTTAGGTAAGGGCGGTTATACCTTTTTTTTTTTCTTCTTTTTGGCGGGTCCGACAAAAAACAAACCCACTATATGACATGTTGTCTCCAGATGTGCCATTGGCTGACCGCTTCCACGTCCAATATTTTACTTGGCCTGAAAACATGCTTCCCTTCTTCCAAGATAAGTTGCGTGAAAACTCATTTCTTCTGTACTGAAACTCTCCACTGGTTGGTCTCTAGGTTTTGGTGCTTTATTCAATTATGGCCATGTAGGACTGTGGGCCCACACAGATATTTATGGATATATATATATATATATATTTTTCCAGTTCTGGCTTCAGCGAGATGGGATCGAAGTTGACTTGAATGGGTGTTAAGATCTCAGTCACATGATCATGATGATGGTGGGGCTTATTGACGCTGAAAGCCTGAGGTTGCAGCTACTGTTCCAGGGCGGGGCGGGGCGAGAAGTTGACTTGATGAAGGGATGTGAGGTTCGTTGTCGCGGTGGGGGCTTATGAAGATCGAAAGGCTGTGGTTGCAGCTGTAGTTCCAGGGAGACGCTAGGCTCCTTTCCGAGCGCCGAGGAGCTTCTGGGGCTATGGACGGAGCTGCTGTGAGTCGAGATTCGTCTCCTCGTCGTCAGTCGAGAACCGTGTTCTGTTTGTTCTCGGGTTGGTTGTGTGTCGTGCAGACGAGCCTCTGTTTTGATGTGCGAGGCACGTTTTGTCCAGCGAGGCACGTTCGGTCCAGCGTGGCACGCAGGTACCGAGCGCTGGCAGAGATCGGAATCGTCCGGTGCCGGGGATTGGTACTTTGCCTAAGGGCGTACCAGGTGGAAAATTCGTCCCGTCCCGTTCCGTGTTGGTGTCCATTGACCTCGTTGTCGTCATCTCAGAGCAGTAGCAGCACCACCGTCCCATGGTGGCGCCGATTGCCATGGCCCCACCACCCACTATTTCTGTGGCGGAACCTTGACGCGATGGGAATGGCATGTCGAACCATGTAGATTTGCAGCGCTGTGAAGTATGCTTGTTTGCAAGGCTCTGGGCCGGGTAGGTGGAACCATGCACATTTGCAAGTGTTGGAGCTCCTATAACAGAGCATATTCTAGGTACAAGTGGCATGACATGTCATATGCACAACATAGTGAAACCGTGAGATGACATGCCATGTCATATGGGTGGAACCATGAGGTGGCATGCCCAATGTTGTGCACCACATTGTGGAACCATGTGTGGCATGGGTCATATAAGCAATGAAGTCGAGCCATGTCATATAGGTGGAACCATGAAGTGGCATGGGGAGTGGGCCATAGAGCATGGTATGCCATGGGTGCATAGGGCATGAGTTGCATTAGTGGGCATTTGATAGTAAGAGCCTTGAAGACTTTAACTATTCTACGTTTTTGTCTTCTTTTGTTTTCTTCGTCGTAATCCAACGACATAAATTTGCACAAAATCACAATTTTTTGTTCTTTAAATTGCATTTTTGAATGTAGAAATGGATGCAGCGTGTTTAAAAACTCTCGAGGCACTCGGATTATACAAATCTAACCACTTAAATATGCAGATCCAACAAGTTCTCGCCGGATTTCGGGTGAATATCCCCAAAAAATATGCTTGGAAATGGGAAAAAATGTAGAACGTTTAGACTACGACCTTTTCTAAGGGGTGGATACGACTCACCTATTTTAATTGCCATACTCTTAGTAAGTATGTCCAAGCTTTGAAATGAATTGTATGTAAGTAAGTTGTCGTCAAAGTCAACGTTCACTCATATACAAAATTCTCCCTTGCACCCACTTCCTTTCGGGAAGGATAAAAATCATTCAACATTATCACGCCCCGCATCGCCTAGCAAATGTCATGTGTCATGACATTGACATCTTCATAGATTTATAATGTATAGCGACTGGATATTTCATAAAATTGTCTTTGCAACCCCAAAAACAAGGTTCAAAGATAATTAGACGATGCAATTATCTAATGATAATTGCATTTTAAAGCTTACCCTCCTACATTGGTGTTGGACAATGCTGGAATGAAATCATTGATCAAATCTTGGCACATAAGCAAGGAAAACAATATAGATAATAAGAAAAGAGGGAATAGGAAGGAAATAATGGAAGAGGTCAAATATGAGTGTAGTGATGGAAACAAAGCGACAATGACTCTATGTAACTTTAAGTCTCTTTTTCAAAGTGAAGGTTTTGTGTGTAGCATCACTAAACAATCTATGTTGTAGGAATCTCTTCTTTTGGATTACGTTCTTGTGGAGGCTTCCTCCATTAAAGCTTATTTGATATCAAGGAAGTCCCATCTGATCGTATGAGTTGAGAAAGGTGTCCTTGTTTTGGTTTTGAGATTAATCTCCCTTGGGTCAAAGAGGAAGATAAATACTTCTTGATTTACAAAGTGATATGCATATACATTGCCTCATTGTCATTACTAAAATACCTGTAAACTTGAATCTGGGATACTTTGGAGTACATCTCTCACATATTTTGTATTTATTCACCCATGTGTTCCGGTTTTTCTTCATTTTAGAATTTCTTGTAGAGATAGGGTATTTTTATTATTCGTGACGTAGTGCCTTGGTTCATTGGCACAATGAGTCTCTTTTTGAGGGAATTGGCAATGTTATTTCATAAGCAAAGTGGGTCTCTTTTTGAAGCAATGGGCTTTTGGCATCAATTCACATTCTAAATCGCTTCATCAATGGTGATCTACATAACACTACACACTCTCCTATGAAATTTGAATTTCTTTCATGGTCATCGGTAATACTTTTGGTACACTTATTACCTTTGGCCCTATGAACAAGGCTAGGGTAATTCTCACCATTGTTGCAATCTACATCAATGTTTGATTTGAGCAAAGTTTCCCAAGAAAACAACCTTTTAGGAGATGAGGATCATAGTTGGTTGCAAGTTTTAGACTATGAGCATATATCAAGTTTTAGA
>ML815587.1:208998-235266 GCA_009831015.1 Picea engelmannii
CCAAAACATTAGTCAAAAGGTTCGTTATTTGGTATTGTGTTTCTCAAGTTTCTCTAGTTCTAGATTTGTATTCTTGTGCTCTGAATTTTGTAGGTGCTATGAATCAATCCTGTCAACTTAGGAACAAGAGGATGATCAGGGTGGGTCATACGAATCTTTCCTGGTGTATATTTATGAGTAAATGGTTGGTATTAGGTGTCTCTCCCATGTCGAGAAAAAGGTTACAACAACAATTGGTAACATAGGCTTTGGAAATAGGAAATGATATCTATTTGCTCTCTTTAATTAGCCACATGGAAGCTAATGATTATATACCGATAACGTTTATGTAATATGTTTTAAAGGGGAGAATCAACATTTTCAGGTTTATCTGAACAAATTTTTTGTTGTAGACCTCTTTTTTATTTTGAAGGTGTAATCGGTTAATGATTTAGTCTTAAGATTGTGGGTGTGATTTGTCTTCCACAAGGAATGTATGAACCTTGTTATTAACTTCAAACAAGCTGCATCCTGGAGCCTTTTTCAATCCCCTGTCTCTCAATTTTGTTATCACTTTTGCAACATCATCCAACCTACCAGCAACAACATAGATGTTTGAAAGCAGTACATAAAATACAGTGTTTTCAGGCTCCAAGTCAAAAAGGTGTTCTGCCACGCATTCCCCTAGCTCAACATTACCATGAATTTTGCAGGAACCAAGCAAGCCCCCCTACACACTAGCACAAGGTTCTATTGGCATATTTATAATGCACTCTTCTACCTCACTCAGTCACCCAACACGACCAAGAAGGTCAACTATGCATACATAGTGCTCCATCTTGGGTTTTATGTAATACTTTTGATTCATGAGAACAAAATATTGCAAGTCCCCTTCCACCATGTCTGGATGATTGCAAGCAAACAAAATATAGACAAAGGTAATGTGGTTTTGTTTTATGTTTGATTGTTGCATTCGACAAAAATAAGAGAGGGCATCTTTACCTTTCCCGTGCATTGCAAACCCAACAATCATTGAATTCCATGAGATTAGGTCTCTATTAATCATTTTGTCAAACATAAGATTTGTAAGCACTATACTCCTGCACTTGGCATACATGTCAATTAAGGAATTCCCAACAAACATATCTGATTCATATCCACTCCTGATTATGTAACCATGGAGACATTTGATTGGTTGCAGAGCCGATAAGTGAGCACATGTAGGGAGCACATTTACAATGGTCACTGCGTCGGGTTTCATGTCTGCAAGTTGCATTTGATTAAAGAGTCCCAATGACTCATTATCTCTCCCAATCTGGACATACCCTGCAATCATTGTACTCCAAGAAATAACATTTCTCTCGAGCATTTCGTCAAACAGTCAATGTGCAATCTCTGCACTTCCCCTGCATTTAGTGTACATATCTATCAGAGCTCTTTTCTGCATATGTTGTGCTTCATTGTATGCATATGTTATTATACCTGCATAGCGACAGGTATACATTGCCATGCAACCTTGTTTTATTTCAAAACCTAAAATGCTTTAGGTAATTCTGTTTGCCATGACGCATAGTGGGTTTGTTGAAGATTAGATTGGCTCTTTCTATTCTAGCAGCATGCTTTGCATTGAGTCCCATTTTCCTTGAATGTGATGCAATTGTGAATATGTGCTTATGAAAAGTTGTTGGTATTTGATTTGGACGTATTTTTTTTGGCAATGTTGCTACGAGGTTTCCATTGTTTTATTGTTATTGGTTTGTGGGGTTTGAATTCTCATTGGGATTCTTGTTCTAGGTGTTTTGGTGGGTTTGGATTCTCATTGGGATTCTTGTTCTAGGTGTTTTGGTGGGTTTTGACTCTTTGGGTCTTGTTCTAGATGTTAAATTTAAAATGGAATATTTAATATGCAAAGAAGCATACTAAATTTGTTGATGATTAGAGTACCTAGGAATCAAATCCCATCTAATGGCCTACTCAACATTGAGTCCCATTTTCCTTTAATGCAATTGATTTGTGAATATGCATCTATGAAAATATTGTTGTCATTTTATTTTGGAAGTGGCAATTTATGGTCATAGAATTTGTAGTTGTTGATGTTGTTTAAAGGCTTGTGCAAGGAATATTTTATGCGATGTCATTGTTGGTTGAAATTTCTATTGGCTTTTGTGTGATCGCTGAATTGTGCCCTCCTTTAGTGTTTGTCCCAGTCAATCTTGTTTTTAATCCAAGTATGGATGATAATCTATTTGGTGATGCATTGAACAACCTATTATAACATAAAATGACTTTGTCAAAATTTTCCCAACACTTGTGCTAAACCCACCAATTTCCAGTTACCTCAAAATTTCAATATGATTTTATTGGGCACGAAGAAATATAAATCGACGACCCTTATTGAATTTTGGCTCCCCCCGAAGTGTACCAATTTTGGACCACCGTGACACCGAGATAACTAGACACTGGTTCACCGAGAAGTTCTAGCTTCCAGGGAGTTCATAACATTAGTCACCGGGCACTGGGTTAATTGGGCATCTCACCAACCAAGAGTTAGAAGCCACCGGATGGTTTGGGATCATTGGGCCAATCAACCACTGGGTTAATAAGACTAGTCTCGATTAAGGGTTAAATTCCGATGTAATTGGAACCTGAGATCAAAAGTAAACTATACTCATCAACCACGTAGAGTTCCATAATATCCTCGATCACACACAAATGATGTGGAAACACTTTTTCAATATAAACTCATTGAAAACAAATTTCACAACCAATGTATAAATCCTTAACCTTGAAAATCGACAGTCAATATTTTCTTCGAAGCTCATTGGATGGTTGTTGAGTTTTAGGTTTGTGCAGAGCTAAATTCGGGTTTCCAATGGCTAATCTGGAGAACAAAAATTTGGCAGGAAAAACAATGATGATGGTTTAGTGATTCACGTCATTGGTTACAAGATGTTGTGACAAATTTAGATTATGGAGCAAACAAGGATGAAACTATCTGACCTCGATCTCAACTAACTTTGCCATAATATTAGATCAAAAGTTCCATTGCACTGGATATTATATCTAATTTTGAAATAATAGTTATTAAGGATTTAATTTTTGAGTTGTTGGTTATCGTGTTGTTTTCAAGATTCCTTTTCGGAAGAAATTGTGGATCAGGGGTTCATTTCAGGGTTTGATTTGTAAAAATAGTAAGGTAGAAGGCTATAAGGAGAAAATTTTTGGAACAGGGAAAGATGGGGGAAGGGGGGGGGCTTAGGAATTTTTGGCAGTAAGGATTGTGTCCTCTATAATGAAGCCCGTGGGGCTATTGTAATTTTTTGAAGATCAATGATTAATTCATGGATTCACAACTCATTCCTAGCATAACCTTGTTTTTCTCTTTATTTATTGTATTAAGATTTCTCATATTTTCATAACTATTCTTTTTCACCATTTGAATGAAATTGCAAACATCAATTTGGTACGACCATCACTGTCGTTAATTAATTAAAGATAATTCATATGTTTGTTGCTCAATTTACTATCTAGTACTCAACTCATGCATTTGACATTTTGTTGGATTCATTTATTATTTCCAGCTAAATCATCTTTTCTTCATCTCAGCTTTACAATGACTTCCTTACTCATTGTTGTTCCTGATATTTATTGTTCTTCTTATTTTCTTCCACCTTTCATTCTCAATTATTGTGATTTTTTGAAAGAGACTCCATGCCTAATGGAAATTCCTTTGGTATCAGAGATTTGTTGTGTTTATTCTAGTCACCTGCCTTTTCCTTCAACCCTTTATCTTGTTTTTGGTTATGCTGAATCTGACATTTATTATTTGTGATTAATGTTGAGAGCTGTTTCTTAGTGATAGTAGTAAACCAATGGTCTTAAATTTGATGAGGGAGCCCCCTCTATACCAAGAGCCAGCTTGAGGTCAAAAGTAGGTTTTGAGATGCATTGGCATAGTTCCTAAGTAGTCAGGAACATCTCAAGGTTACAATACATTTTTGGCATCGTTGTTGAGGACGATGGTTCGAGATATTTTCCCTAGGGTATGGAAAATATAAGTTTTGACTCTTGGAGGTGAAAAAGGATCAGACAACAATAGGCAGCTTAAGTTTCAAAGAATATTTTTTTAGTTAGAAAATTCACTTGGCGACTCCAATCAAAGTTTCAAGACTCCAATGGGAATTGACCTTGTTAATAGAGAAATGAACATTGAAGGATCATTGCATAATGATTATGTATCAAATGATGACCTTCTTTCAAGAAGCTTTGGTTATGTTGATTAGTCCCTTTCTTCTTTTTCCTATACGATTCAAAAATATATATCTTTATCTTGTATATTGGGAGAATCATAAATCCAAAACTTTACCTCCTTTCTTGGAAAAAGAAATCTCAGTTTCTTCTTGTATTCCTCAAGTAGATAATCCCTATTCATTATTTCCCTCTGAAAATAATGATGAGCTTCTTGCATTAGTATATTTTGAAAGTTTTTTGAACAAAAAGTCCAAATCCCTATTCTTCCAAAGCATGGTCAGTCTTGTAAACCAGTTGAGAATGAGACTAATATACCAACTCCTACATCCAATAGTATACTTTCCGAACAACCTGCAAAAAATCATCCTTGGGTTAAAAACGTGTATAAACTTCTTAAACTGCCACCTCTACTTCATGATTTTCCTGAGAAGTATTTTAAGTCTCTCCCTAGATTTAATGGAAAAGATGACGTTTCAATAGAAAATCACATAGCAGCCTTTGAAGACTTCACATATTACCTAGATATTCAATATGATGATTCCTTTAAGAGGATGTTCACTCAATCTTTGCAAGGGGAATTTAGAAAACGGTTTAGAGACTTGGCAGTTGATTCCATTAGTTCTTGGATTGATTTCCATGATCTTTTCTTGCACAAATGGGATGAAAGGAAAACTCATCATCAATATCTCTCCAAGTTTTATGCTATAGAAAAAAGGAAAGATGAAACTATTACAAAGTTCAATAGAAGATTTGAAAATTCATATCACGATTTTCCCGTTGATATTCGACCCTTTGAAGTTGCTACCAAGGTGTACTATACATTAGTACATCATCCTAATTTGGCCTTTTATCTCAGAGAAAGGAGGTCTCAAACTTTGGAACAAATTTTTATTGATGCCGAGAGATAGAGAATAATTTATGGGCTTGTGGGAAGTTTCCTAATCAAATCATGAACGAAGGTGTGATTTCAGAGAATCACAAAGTGGAAGAGGAATGAAGACAATCATATTTTTATATTTCCCCGGTTCAAAATATTGAAAAGGGCAGCATGAAAAGACATATTCATATTCCAAATAAACAATATATCAATGATTGGGGAACTGATTTTTGCATAAAATTTTTAATTGATTTTCATGGTGAGGAAAAGGAATCTAGTGATGAAGAATCTAAGGAAGATGTTAGTTATCATGGAATCCATATATATTTTCAAGAAGATACAATTTTCTATTACACTCTTGATCAAATTCAAGATTTGTTTGAACATACTGATGTTCTTTTTCTTGATACCAACGAAGAGATTCAAGCACTTGTAGAAGCTTCAAGAAGTTTCCATAGGGACATTGACATCCAATCACATTTTGCTGCAATACAATCATTTTTCAGACTTTCAAGTCACGAAGACATATCCCAAAATGCAGTGATTGTTGATGTGTTATATAATGAAGCATATCAATTTGAGGATCTTCTATATCAATATTTTGAACAACAAGAAGATCTTACTGTTCAAGATAATTTTCATGAAGATATGCAAAGAGAGGAATATCTTATGCAAAATGACATAAAGAATAGACATATTTTTGGACTTTCAGATACTAGAATTTTAAATGTTGCACCTATATTTGATGTATATGAAGATGCTTATGCTGAACTTCATGAATAATTATTGACCCCTTTTTTTAAAGAAAATGATTGATGTTCAATTGAGCTTATTTCTAACTTATATTGTTGTCAAGAATTTCATGTTCAAGAGTTTTTGCAGAAAGAAGAAGAGAATAATTCTTGCGGTGATTTAGTTAATAAGAAAGAGAAAACTTCTAAATCATTATCTATGAAAAATTTGGAGCATCCCTTCTATCTTCTATGAGTATGATGATGAGCTTCAACTCTCTCATTTGGAGCCTCAAAATTTGTCTATTATTCCATATCCAACATTTGTATTAAATCAAGAGCAAATGAAGAGCATAGGGCTGCAAAGTTTTAAGTGTAATCATATTAAGTATTGCAACCATAAGCTTCTATATGACAATTATAACACAGAGTCAGAGCTTGGTATTGAGGAAGATTAATTTTCCCAAGCATCATCTTCATAAATTTGTATTAGTGGACTAATTTATGATGTCTATTAGGATTTTGATAAAAAGACACAGGCAAATGTATTGTTGTCACTGGTCTTAAAAGACATAGAGCTTAACAATAGTGAACAAGAATCAATTGAAATTTTAAAAGGTGTTGAAGTTATTTTGTTTCCTCATTTTCTTCACCGGAATCTCAAGTGGAAGAATTCATCCTTATTAAGGAAGCTAAAAGAACAAAAGTGGTACAAAGATAGTTCACTCATGATAATAAGGAAGAAGGATTCATTGCCAATCAATAGATTTTCTTCTATGTTTTTGAGGATCCTATTGTTGATTGGATGGAGTCTACATTAACAAAAGTTTCAAATGTCTTGGGTATCAGGAGATTAGTATTCTTTGACTATAAGTATAATTTTCCAACTAATTTTTTGATGCTGCCATCAAACTTGTTTCATTCTTTCTCAATCATTTGTAGAAAGGGAGTATATTCCGTTAATGAAATGCTTGCATGGTTTCACTAGAAGTGTCATTACACCTGAGAATATTAGTAGATTTGATCAATGTAGGAGCTATTGTATATAAATAAGCTAGCAATCAAATAGTTAATTTCAGTTTGCAGAGTAATTGGTTTTCAGGAGATTAGCATTCTTTGATTGTAAGTATAATTTGCCAATTAATATTTTTATGTAGTCATCATATTTGTTTCGTTCTTTCTCAACCATTTGCGGAAAGGGAGTATATTCAGTTAATGAAATGCTTGCATGGTTTCATTGGAAGTGTCATTACACCTGAGCAAATGAGTAGAGTTGATCAATGTAGGAGCTATTGTAATAAATAAACTCGTAGTCAAATAGTTAATTTCAATTTGTAAAGTAATTGGTTTTAACTTTGTGCATAAATTTTGTTTTTAGTAGACAGTGAATAAAATAGGGTTTCAGAGTAGAGAAAAAGATGATTTTAGAGATATGGCTTTAGGGACAGGTTTTCAAGAAATGGTTTCAGACCAAGTACATGGATTTACAGGAACACAGTTTCAATAAGTGAAGGCACATGGTCTACAGTTATTTAGTGCCTCACAACGAGATATTATCCCTAGATGGAGCCTAATGTTGTAACACAAAATGAATTTGTCAAAATTTTTCCAACACTTGCACTAAACCCGCCAATATCCCGTTACCTCAAAATTCCAATCTGATTTGATTAGGCACAAATAAATATAAATAGATGACCCTTATTGAATTTTGGCTCCCCCCGAAGTGTACCATGTTTGGACCACCGAGACACCAGGCTAATCGGACACCGCTTCATCAAGAAGTTCCAACGACTGGGTAGTTCATATCATCAGTCACCCAGCATTGGGCTAATTGGGCATCAAGACAATTGGGATTTAGAAGCCATCGGATGGTTTGGGATCACTATGCCAACCTTCCATTGGGTTAATAAGACTAGTCTCGATTAAGGGTTAATAAGACTAGGCCCCTCTTGCCTTGCCAACTTAATTACATGATTTTCCTCAGAATTATAATAAGAGGATCCAATTATATAATGCCGAAGGAAATGATTCTTCCAAAAAACACTTAGATTGGTTCAATGATTTTATTTACCTGAAAGAGGTAGATCATGAGGATGAAAAAATGAGATTGTTTGCGTAGAGCCTCTTAGGGGAATTCATCTTTAATGGAGCTCTAATTTTCTTTATGTACTTTTCCTTCTGCCATACACGCCGACTCTTAAACTGAAAGACCATTGCCTATTTAGCCTTTACCCTCTCAAAGTTTCATTTACCAGTCGTTGATTTCTCTCGCTTTCAGGAGATTGACTCCATAGCCCAAAGTTCTGTATTTCCTTGCCAATGAAACCATAAACATTTCCCAAACACATAAATATAGCCGACAATCCAAAGTCATTATCTATACGAGACTAGGTCTCAGAGAGAGCCCTCTCTAGATTGGAAGGGCTAGTTTCTAGTCTTAAAGTTGGTCTGTAGGTTACCTCTGTCATTTGTTTCTCAGCCAAACGAATTTACAAAGTGATAACAATAAAGTAATTGGTTTTTAGTTTGTGCATAAAGTTTGTTTTTAGTATCGAGTGAATGATACAGGGTTTCAAAGTAGAGAAAAAGATGATTTTAGAGATATGGATTTAGAGATAGGTTTTCAAGAAATGGTTTCAGAGTAGAGAAAAAGATGATTTTAGAGATATGGCTTTAGGGACAGGTTTTCAAGAAATGATTTCAGAGAAAGTACATGGATTTACAAGAACACGGTTTCAATACGTGAAGGCACATGGTCTACAATTATTTAGTGCCTCGCAAGGAGATACTATCCCCAGATGGAGCCTAATGTTGTAACACAAAATGACTTTGTCAGAATTTTTCCAACACTTGCGCTAAACCTGCCAATTTCCAGTTACCTCAAAATTCCAATTTGATTTGATCAGGCACAAATAAATATAAATCGATGACCCTTATTGAATTTTGGCTCCCCCTCGAAGTGTACCAAGTTTGGACCACCGAGACACCAGGCTAACCAGACACCACTTCATCGATAATTTCCAACCACTGGGTAGAACCAGGCATTGGGCTAACTGGGTATAAGGACAATTGGGATTTAGAAGCCATCAGATGGTTTGGGATCACTAGGCCAACCTTCCACTGGGTTAATGAGACTAGTCTCGATTAAGGGTTAAATTCGGTCTGGTTGAATTGGAACCTGAGATCAAAAGTAAACTATATTCATCAATCACATAGAGTTCCATAATATCCTCGATCACACACACATAATGTGGAAACTCTTTTTCAATATAAACTCATTGAAAAAAAAATCACGACAAATTGGGATAAATCCTTAACCTTGCAAATCGATGATCAATATTTTCTTTGAAGCTCATTCGACGATTGTTGAGTTTTAGGTTTGTGCAGATCTAAATTCGATTTTCCAATGGAAAAGTTGGAGAACAAGAATTCAACAAGAAAATAATGATGATGGTTTACTAATTCACGTCATTGGTTACAATATGCTGTGACAAATTCAGATTATGGAGCAGACAAGGATGGAGCTATCCAACTTCAATCTCAACTAACTCCACCATATTAGATCAAAAGTTCCATTGCACTGGATATCATATCTAATTTTGAAATAACAGTTATAAGGATTCATTTTTTGAGTTGTTGGTTATTCTGCTGTTGTATTCAAGATTCCTTCTCAGAAGAAATTATGGACCAGGGATTCATTTCAGGATTTGATTTGTAAAAATTGTAAGGTAGAAGGCTATAAGAAGAACAATTTTGGAACAGGGAAAGATGGGGGTTGGGGGGGGGTTAGAAATTTTCAGTAGTAAGGATTGTGTCCTATTTAATGAAGCCCGCGGGGCTATTGTAATTTTTTGAAGATCAATGATTAATTCATGGATTCACAACTCATTCCTAGCAAAGCCTTTTTTCTCTTTATTTATTGTATTATCTTTCTCATATTTTCATAACTGTTCTTTTTCACCATTCAAATGAAATTGTAAACAACAATTTGGTACGACTACCACTTTTGTTAATTAATTAAAGAGATTTCATATGTTTGTTGTTGAATTTACTATCTGGTACTCAACTTATGCATTTTAAATTTTGTTGGATTCATTTATTATGTCGAGCTAAATCATCTTTTCTTCATCTCAGCTTTACAATGACTGCCTTACTTATTGTTGTGCACGATATTTATTGTTCTTCTTATTTTTTTCCACCTTTCATCTTTAATTATTGTGCTCTGTTGAATAAGACTCCATGCCCAATGGAAAGGCCTTTGGTCTCATAGATTTACTGTGTTTATTCCAGTCACCTTCCTTTTCCTTCAACCCTTTATCCTATTTTTAGTTATGTTGAATCTGACATTTATTATTTGTGCTTAATGTTGAGAGTTGCTGCTTAGTGACAATGGGAATCCATCTGTCTTAAATTTGATGAGGGATCCCCCTCTAGCCAAAGAGTTATCTTGAGGTCAAAATTAGGTTGTGAGATGCCTTGGCATAGTTCCTGAGTAGTCAGGATCATCTCAAGGTTACAACACAACCAAGCTTGTTTCTAATCCAAGCATGGATGAGAAGCTTATTGGCTATGTACTGAATAAGATCAGGTTGCAAAAACAATGGCTGAATGATTATTTGCAATGACATATATTACTTTGAATAGATTTTCTAAAATTGTATTGAAATATGTGATACATTCGCGAATATGTGCCTATGAAAACACTATTGTATTTTGATTTCAGAAGTGGGATTTGCATCTTATGGTCATAGAATTTCTAGTTGTTCATGCTGTAAAAATATTGTGCAAGGATTATTTTTATGTCATGTCATTGTTGGCTGACATTTCTATTGGTTTGATTGCAATAGCCCAAGTTTTCCCTCTTTAAGTGTTTGACTTAGTGAAACTTGGTTGAGATTTCTATTTTCTTGACTTCCATATACCAAGTTTTTTTTCCTTCAACTTTTGACCAAATGAATCTTGTTTTCAATGAAAGCATAAATGATAAACTTGTTGACTATGCATTGAATCGGATTAGGTTGTGAAAACAATGGTTGAATGATTGTTTGTAGTTGCGTATATTACTCTGAATAGAGTTTGCAACGTTGTATTGATATGTGTGATACATTTAAATATGTTCCTATGAAAACACTTTTGTCATTTGATTTTGGAAGTGGCGATTGCATCTTATGGTCATAAAATTCATAGTTGTTCATATTGTTCAAAGACTTGTGCAACAATTAATTTTTTTGCATGTCGATTTTTGGTTGAGATTTCTATTCGCTTCACTACCATAGCCCAAGTATGCTATCCTTCATTGTTCGACTCAACCATGCTTGTTTCTAATCCAAGTATGGAGGAGAATATGGTTGGTGATGCACTGAACAACCAAGTTTTTTTCTAACCCAAGCATGGATGAAAAGATTTTTGGGTATGCATTAAATAAGATTAGGTTGCAAAAACAATGGTTGAATGGTTATATGCAGTTGAATATATTGGTCAAAATAGAGTTTTCAAGGTTCTCTTGAAATCTATGATACATTTGTGAATATGTGGCTATGAAAACATTGTTTTCATTTAATTTTGGATGTGGTGATTGCATCTTATGGTCATCAAATTCCTAGTTGTTCATGCTGTTTAAAATGTTGTGCAATAATTATTATTATATCATGTCATTGTTGCTTGAGATTTGTGTTGGCTTGGTTTCCATAACCTTAATGTTTCAATGTTAGGCCCATCCAAAATTGTTTCAAATCCAAGCATGGATGAGAATTTAGTTAGTGATACATTGTGTAAATGTTGGTTGAGATTTCTATTGGCTTGACTACCATAGCCTAAGTATACATTTCTTCAACATTTGATCCAACCAAGATTGTTTGTGTTTCTTTTAGTTATATTATCTATAGATTTTTTTTTATCAACATGGCAAAGTTTTCTATTATAACCAATTAATTACTAAACTTATCAAGCCTCTTTTTCACTTATACTTGCAATTACTACTTTGAATGACCCACTCTCTTGTATAAATTATTATATACATACTAAATTTATTTTATTATAAGAAAACATTTTATTAAAATACAAAAAACTAATACTAACTAATCTGATGTTTTACTTCTATGTTACAAACAAAATTATTTTATTATAAGAAAACATTTTATTAAAATACAAAAACTAATACTAACTAATCTGATTTTTTACTTCTATGTTACAAACAAAACTTTTGTAAAGGTTCTTTTGTAAAGGTGTTGAAAGGTACAAGTTCATATTTTACCCATCTTTTTGGTCTAATATGTAAAAACAAAATGGAACACTTATTCTTTTGATTTTCCTTTTTCCTAATTTAATTATGGATGAGAAGCTTGTTGGCCCTGCACTTTTGTAAAGGTGTTGAAAGGTACAAGTTCATATTTTACCCATCTTCTTGGTCTAATATGTAAAAACAAAATGGAACACTTATTCTTTTGATTTTCCTTTTTCCTAATTTAATTATGGATGAGAAGCTTGTTGGCCCTGCATTGAATGAGGTTAGGATTTTCGTTTGATTTTCCTTTTTCCTAATTCAATTATGGATGAGAAGCTTGTTGGCCATGCATTGAATGAGGTTAGGTTGTGGAAACAATGGTTGAATGATTAGTTGTAGACGTATATATTTGGAACATTAAATTTATGTTGCTGAGTATTAGTTCTTTTTGGCTTGAATAAATAGGTGTTCTTTTATTTTGTTACATTGATTTAATTCGGGGAGTTTGAGGCTTGGAATTTGGAAAGTTCTATTGCTATTGTGATTATATTCATGCAATGTGTGTTGTGCTTGTTTTGGAAAGATTATTTGTATACTAATCTTGTTGCATTATAGATCTAGTGTTTTTTAGTGCTATTTCTTGCTACTACAAGTGATCATGTACTTGAGGTGAGTGTTATTCATTATGCACTAGTTACTATGTTGTCATTGAAGTAAGTGTTATTCATTATACACTAGTTACTATGTTTAGAATGTAAATTGAAAAAAAAAAAAAAAAACAATGAAAGAAAATAAAAAAGAAAAGTTTATTTTTTATTTTTTATGGTGAAGTTGATTCCAAAATTTTACTTTGGCACTGCTTTATTGTTAATAATTTTTTTCGTGTTGCTTCTTAAGATGTTTTTTCCTATGCTATGGTTTGAATTTTTTTTGTTTACTTTAAATTTATTAGAGAAAGGTATACTAGGAAGATTGTCAATTCGTGTTTTGAAAGTTCTGTTAATGTCGTTCTCCTTATATTTATATAATATGTTCATGTTGACTTGGTTTCTTAGGCTTAGGAGACAAATGTTGTGTTGTTAGTTGTTGATGTGTTTCATGTTGATTTTTTGTTCTATAGTAACCTTTTAATACTATAATTCTTTCTTGTTCTAGGAAAAAGAAAAGCTTAATCCTTTGTGGGCTAGTATAAAATCCCATGATCAAGATTCAAATGTTCTTATGGGGATTGTATGGAAATCAAATTTCCATTTATCTTGTTTTGGCTTAGTAATAATTATTTATATTATGATAAATATTAGGGTTCTTTAGTCTAGTGATGGATGTCAATGATTGCTATTGTTCTTGTGAGATGGATGCATAGTATTTTGTACTAGAGATGAAAAATACTATTTTCACAAGAGCACAATCTTTTTTTTTCCTTGCCTTGAGAGTTAGATTACTTTTTTGTGTAAGAGAATCAAGATGCAGAAAGAGTAGACATTGATTTATTTACATAATTATATTCTAAATTATGAAAATACATGTTTCATTAGTGTTATGGTAAAAACTACTTTTGTATAAGAGCATAATTTCCTTTGGAAAATAACGAAACAAATGGTGCGAAAACAACCAGTTAATACTATAAATCCTTTTTTTTTAATAAGAAGGGAAAAGTTCATGCACTATATATTAGCAAACAAATGCAATATTCACTTATAAACCTTCCTATAGGGTTCTTATGGAAATTGAGTACTTGTTTACCTACTCTTGCTTAGTGATAATAGTGCCCATTACGATAGATAATGGCTCTCTATGCTATAGTGGTTGGTCGTAGGCTCTTATAGCATATATGAATGATTCTTTGTACTAAATATCATTGAAGCTATTTGTATAATAGAAGAATCCCATTTGCAAGAGAAAAATTGCCTTCTTGTATAACATAATTGAATTAAACAAATAATAGACTTTAAGTTGTTTAGTTAATGAGTCATTGTAATTCTATAATTACATATTTCATTCATGTTATGGTTATGTTTATTTTCATTTCTAGATTGTATTATGAATGTTTTGTTATCTTTTGCAAGCATTTCAACTATTAATAGCATACCGCATACATGCATTTTGGAAAATTGCATGGTAGATGAAGCTTGTAGGTTAAATGGTATTGTGTAAAGAAATGTTTATTACAAAGTTTGAAGGTGAACTTTCAAAGTCTTTGATGGACCCTTGGTGGAAATTCAATTGCTATTTATCCTTTTTGGCTTAGTGATAGTAGTTTTCAACATAATTTAGTTAATAAGTGTATTTGTTATTTTGTTTGGGAGATGGATGCATTATTTTTATCCTTTTTGGCTTAGTGATAGTAGTTTTCAACATAATTTAGTTAATAAGTGTATTTGCTATTTTTTTTGGGAGATGGATGCATTATGCCTTATAATAAATACTAGAAGCATTGTTTGTATAAAATAAAAAATTTCTCTTTTTTAACAAGAAAAAAATCTTTATATTTGATATTTCTAGTAAGGAATCAAAATATACATTGACTAAGCCCGAGAGCTTCTAGTTCACAAAAATATACAAATAGTCTTTTTCCTATCATTCATCTACATATTACACTATTTTATGGATATAATTTATCATTTCTAAGAGGTATTTCAAAGAAGTATCCAATAGTACAAAACAATCCAAACATAGTTCTACATATTACATTCTTCCATTGAACTTTCCAAGGGGTCTTTTCAGAGTAGTTCCAACAGTACAAAATAGTCCAAATATTGAGTTGAGATATATGCCCAAACATGACATTTTAGAAAGCCTAGATCCCTAGACCATTAAAATACCGAAACTAGATATTCAGACAAGAGGTCAACACCTCTAAACTCTTGAGTCAATAGAGAACCTTCTTTCAAGGAGAGTGTTTCTTTTGAAAGAGAATAAGCTTTTGTATCGAATTCCCTATAGAAACAAGAAAAGGAAATGAACTCAAATTGAAGATTTACCTCTAAGACTCTTTGAATAATATGTCTCAGAGCTAAATTTGTAAGGTGGCACTTTCCATTTTCCTAATATATTATTGAGTGCCCTAGCACTTGAAGCTTCCTAATACCTTTGCAATTGTTTTCAAAAGTAACCAGAAGGAAAACATATTATCTTTATTGTTTGTTCTAGAACAAGGTTCATATTTTAAAGAAAAGTTATGCATAGAAGAAACACGAAGAATCACACAATCCCGACAATTTACTCGGGTTTCCTTGACAGGAACCATAAAAGAAACTCTCGACAAAGAAAGAGTCCACCATTGGTTGTATTCAAGATCTGAGAATTTTTGAAGAGGGAGCCTTCCAACATTCTCTATAAGAAATCTAATGGAATGTGAAACTTGTCACATAGATAACGAAATATCCTGAAGCAACATCTTATTTCTATATATCCATAGGCCCCACAAAACATAACACAGTAAAGCTCTATGCTTTGAAGCATACTTGTTTGAAATCCACCTTTGAAAATTATCCTACAAAGTTACTTGGTTTCAGGAAACTATATATTTAACTAGCAATAATACTTCTTTCCAAACTAACCTTGTGAAAGTGTGCCTATCAAAATAGTGTTGTCATTTGAGTTTGGAAGTAGCGATTGCACATTATGTTCGTATAATTCCCACTTGTTCATGATGTTTAAATACTTCTGCAACAATTATTTTTATGTCATTTCATTGTTGATCGATATTTCTATTGGCTTAATTGTCGTAGCCCAAGTTTTTCCTCCAATGTTTAACCCAACTAAGCTTATTTCTAATTGAAGCATCATTTGGAATTTGGTTGATGATGCATTGGATAACATCATTTTATTGTTGGTTGAGATTTCTATTGGAATGAATACCATATTCCAAGTCTACATTTTCCTTTTCTACAATATATTTTTGAACATGCACCTATGAAAATATTGTTTTCATTTGATTTTAGAAATGGCCATCTATCTTATGGTCACAAAATTCCTAGTTATTCATGTTCTTTAAAGCTTTTGTAAGAACAATTTTTATATCATGTCATCTTTGGTTGATATTTCTATTCGCTTGATTTCCATAATGCAAGTCTAACCTCTCTCGACATTTGACCCAACAAATCTTGTTTGAAACCCAAGTATCAATGAGAAGTTGGTTGTTGATACATTAAATAACATTATCTTATTGTTGGTTAGATTTCTATTGGCTTCACTATCATAGGCCAAATCTACCCTCCTTTAGCATTAGACCCAACTAAACTTGTTTCTAAGAAAATAATAGATGAGATACTTGTTAGCTATGCTTTCAATATGATTAGGTTGCAAAAACAATAACTTCACTATCATAGGCCAAATCTACCCTCCTTTAGCATTAGACCCAACTAAACTTGTTTCTAAGAAAATAATAGATGAGATGCTTGTTAGCTATGCTTTCAATATGATTAGGTTGCAAAAACAATGGTTGAATATTTATTTCTAATTTCAAATATTAATTTGAATAGAGTTTCTCAAGTTGTTTTGATATCTATTATACATTTGTCAAAATGTGCCTATGAAAACACTACTTTCATTTTATTTTGGAAGTGGTGATTGCATTCATGCTCAATGAATTCTTAGTTGTTCAAGATATTTAAAGGATTCTTCAACAATTATTTTTATTACATGTCACTGTTGCTTGACATTTTTATTTGCTTGATCGCCAAAGCCAAATTTTATCCTCTAGTTCTTGGCCTAGCCGAGAAACAATTGTTTCTAATGCAAGCATGTATGAGATTTTTTTTTGGTGATGCATCGAATAATATTATGTTATTGTTGGTCGAGATTTATATTGGCTTGATTGCTATAGCCCAAATTTTCCTTCCTTTAGCTTTTGAATCAAGCTTATTTGTGTCCCTTTTACTTATATTATCTATGTTTATTTTTATAAACATGAGAAAGTTTTGTATCATAAAAAATTAATTAATTACTTGCCTTATCTAGTGTCCTAGTCATCATTAAGTCATTTTCCTTTAATGATATACATTTTTTAATATGGGTTTATGAAAACACTATTTAGTGTCCTAGTCATCATTAAGTCGTTTTCCTTTAATGATATACATTTTTTAATATGGGTTTATGAAAACACTATTGTAATTTGATTTTGGAAGTAAAAATTATATCTTATGGTCATAAAATTCCTAGTTGTTTATGTTGTTTACTATAATTGTGTAAGATTTTTTTTTTTATGTAATGTCATTGTTGGATGGGATTTCTATTGGCTTGGTTGCCATAATGCAAATATAACCTTGTTCATTTTTTGACCCAACCAAGATTGTTTATATCCCAAGTATGGATGAGAAGTTGGTTGGTGATGCATTGAATACGATCGTGTTATTGTTGGTTGAGATTTCTATTAGCTTGAGTACCATAGTTTAGTCTTCCCTCCTATAACATTTGACCTAGTGAAGCTTGTTTCTAACCCAAGATGGATGAGAAACTTGTTGGATATGCATTGAATAGCATTAGGTTACCAAAACAATGATTATTTGTAGTTGTGTATATTAGTTTGAATATATTTTTCAAGGTTATATTGAAAATTTTCCTATGAAAAGTCATTTGATTATGAAAGTGACAATTACATCTTATGGTCATAAAATTCCTAGTTTTTCATGTTGTTTAAAGCCTCCTGGAACAATCAATTTTATTTCATGTGCTTGTTCATTTGAGTTTCTATTCACTTGATTCCCATAGTCCAAGTCTATCCTCCTTTACTGTTTGACACAACCAATCCTTCTTATAATCCTAGTATGGATGGGAATTTGGCTGGTGATGTGTTGAACAACAAGCTTGTTTCTAACCCAAACATGGATGAGAAGTTTGTTGGCTATGCATTGAATAAGATTAGGAACTGAAAACAATGGTTGAATGATTATCTGTAGTTGTATATATTATTTTGAATAAATTTTATGAGGTTGTATTGAAATCTATGATACATTTGTCAATATGTATATATGAAAACATTATTGTTAGTTTATTTTTAAAGTGGCAATTGCATCTTATGGTCATGACATTCCTAGTTGTTCATGATGTTTAGAGGATTGTATAAAAATTATTTTTTATGTCATGTCAATGTTCGTCGCTCAAGTCTACCATTATTCATTGTCTAACCCAACCAAGATTCTTTTTAATTGAAACAGTGATAACAATCTGGTTGGTGATACATTGAATAAGATTATGTTATTTTTGGTTGATATTTCTATTGTCTTTGACTACCATAGCCCAAGTCTCCAACCTTTTCCCCTTGTGCTCCATATCTCTAATGACATTCTACCTTTTCCTTTTGTTACATATGGAAATTTCATTTTTTTTAATTTCAAATGCTATATAATTGCATTGTTTCCTTCTGAACACTTCATTATATATATATATATATATATATTCTTTTGATTTTTTGAGAATTTGATTATATTGCTTGCTCTGTTAAAACGTTCTATAAATACATTAGAAAAAAGTATATGTTTCTATTGTTTTTGTCAAAAAAACGTTAGAAATATCTATGCAACAAGCTTAGAATGATTGTCAATTTAACCCTCATATCACTCAATTCCTATAACACTATATGAAAACAGAAAATTATATTTACTATGACTTCTTATTTATCAAGACTTAAGAATTTTTTACTATGTAAAATTTTGTAATTTTTTAAAAGGTTACTAGTCAACACCAATTTTGAACTTTTACACTATTTTTTTTTAACCTTCTGCATCAACTAGGAAAGGAAAAACTTTCTTGGGATGGATTGACATACATATGCACTTAAAATATATGGCATCAAAAATTTAGCCATTTGATAAATTTTCTAGATCATATGTTGTCCTTCATAGTCTCGTTTTCAACCAATAGTTGTATATACAATATTTCTTTTTAACACCGAAATCAAATCTTTGTTATTTATGGGCATGCTTTTGTTACCAAAGAGTAATTGAGATTTATAATTTTTGTTGTCCTATATTATCTAATCATGCATAAGATAGTTTCGTTTGAGAGTGATTTTTTTATGTAGTGTATGCCATTACTTTCTTTTTTTCCTAACTATTCGTGATATAAAAACAAACAAACTATGTTGATTCCATTTACTTTCAATTTTTCTAGCGGTTTATGTTGTAACTTCTTGTAGGTGGAATACAACTTAATAAATCAAATGAAAATTATACTGTAATAAATAATAAATACAAATCCAAAAAATATGTAAAAAAGTGGGTAGAATAAATTGTTTCTTTTGTATGTAAGGGGTTTAAGTAGCATAGTTCCTATTAGCTACTTCTCATTCCAAAGCTAGTTTGGTAAATTCGGTTTACTCATGTGTAAGATGCTTCAATGTATTCATGACTCCCTATTTAAATTTTCTAAAAACATGGTGCTCCTTTAATACCCTTTATTTGACATTGTTTTTTTAGTTTTGGCAAACAAAGATAGATCAAGATGCTTAATGCACAACTAGAAAAATATGTCCTTCTAAAAACCATCTTTTTTCCTAAATTTTGTAACATTTCATTGCAGAAAAATGATATAAAACCATAATTTTCTAAAAATCTATGTCCTCCTTTAATACCTATGGTTTCATGCTTTGTCAATTTTGATAGAGGTAGATAGATCAAGATGCCTAGAAACACATGTGCAACAATGACAAAATATGTCTTTCTAATGATTATATTTTCTTCTTAAATATTATAACAATGTGTTGCACATAAGTGTAAAACTGTCTTGTCTTGATGGTCATTTCATTAGTTTTCCTCTGTTTTATAGCCTATTACACAACAAAAACACTACCAAAGAGAAACAACATGGTATATGTTCATAAATTTCAATGAAAAGACATGTAAAGAGTATAAATCAAGTAGTTTATTATCTCTACTATGTTGTGTTATTATTATTATGTTAAGACTATGTTCAAATGCTTATATAATTGAGAAGCAATGCCTCCCCATGTTTACCATACTTCTAATCATAACTTATTTTACATTGTTGCAACATCTTAATGGAAAACAAAGGCATTTATGAGCACTCCAAACGATAAATTACAAATGGAAAGTAGACTACAATGTTTCATTAATAAATAATAAGTTGAGTTAGCAATTCACTCTGCCAATGTGTATTATTGTGAATGATAGTTCACATCTACGTAGCCTCAAATTTTAGGAGTTAATGAATCATATCAAAATTTGTATTAAAAAAATAGATTCAATTCATTCATTAAGAAAAAAATTCTAAATTCAATCATAATAATTCAAGTGCATTTATTTATTTTTCTTTAAACTATGCAACTTATTATGTATTATTTAAACTTTAAAAGTTTTGTTTGAATTTTTTCAAAAACATATTGAGATGGTGAAAAAGAGACACAAGTGCTATGAAAATCTTATTCTAGATAATTTGGACTTGCCATAATGTTTTTATGGAAAACAAGGGTATTTATGAACTTTGAAAATTCTAAATTACAAATAGAAAGTACGATATAAGGCTTCATTAACAAATAAGAAGTTGAGCTAGGGATTCACACTGTGAATATGTATTATTGTGAATTATGGTTCACATCTATCTAACCTCAAATTTTAGGAGCCAGTGAATCATATGAAAATTTGTATAGAAAGAAAAAGATAGAAAGAGATTCAAATCATTAAGAATCGATCATAAATTCAATTGTGATAATTTATTCGCAGTTAATTTTTTTCTTTAAATTATTTAATTTTGTTAACTTGAGATTTATGTAATTATAACTATGGAGTAAGTTTGAAATGTCCAACATTTCGAGTGGAAACTCCACCCATCATTAACACTCTGCTCAATTATTCATGCTTCAAGAGTCCTTGATGATGGGTGGAGTGTCCACTCGAAACGTTGGATGTTTCAAACTTCCTCCACAATTATAATTCTAGAAATACTAAGTTAACATTATGAAGAACTATGACAACCTGCATGCTTTGATTATGCAATTTGTTATTTTATTAGAATAATTCAATTATAATTAAATTTTAAAAGTATTGTTTAAAAAATTTCAAAAAAAAAGATGGTGAAAGCAAAAGAGAGATAGGTGCTATGAACAGAGAGATAGGTGCTATGAACATTTGGCATAGGAATTCTTAATAATGTGGGATTCAAAAGTATTGTTTCAAAACTTTCAAAAACAAATTTAGATGGCGAGAGCCAAACATGGAAAGGTGGTATGAAAATATGGCATAGGAATATGTATTATCGACATAAAATTATCAATTATCAATTTTTCTAGTTGTTTCTTTTATCAACAAAGAAAATTTCTATGTATTTAGAATATAGATACTAAAACTCATTTCATGAATGTGAAATACAATTTAATGAATCAAATGAAAATTATATTGAAAAAAAATCCATACAAATACAAAAAATACAAAAAATCTATAGGATAATAACTAAAAAAGTTATTTGTTTTGTATGAAATTTTTTTAAATAATTTATTTCCCACCAAAACTACTTTGGTAGATTCAATTTCTTCTTGTACAAAATTCTCCTATGTCTTCATGCCACCCTATTCAAATTTTCAAAAAATATGGCTCTCCTTTAATACCCCTGATTTTACCTTGCTTTATCAATTTTGACAGAGATAGATAGATCAAGATGACTAGCAACACTTGTGCAACAACGAAAAAATATGTTTTTCTAGGCACCATCATTTATTCTTAAATATTGTAACAATTAATTACAGAGGGTTTAAAACCATATTTTTCTAAAAACACGGTCATTCTTTAATACCCTTAATTTCATCTTTCTTTGTCAATTTTTATAGAGATATACATATCAAGATGCCTAGCAACACTTTTGCAACACTGGTAAATGTGATTTTCTAAGGACCACCTTTTCTTCTTCAATCTTCTAAAATATTCATTGCAGAGGAATGATGTAAAACCATCTTGGCTTGATTGTCGTTTCATTTTTTCCCTCTGCTTTTATAGCCTATTATAGAACAAAAAGGATACCAAAAATAAACAACAATGTATCTATACACAAATTTCAATTAAAATACATGAAAAGTATATAAAATCAAGTACCCGATTATCACTACTATGTTACATTGGTATTTTTATGTAAAGATAGTTTTGTAATACCTATACAGTTGGGAACCCAAGCCTCTTCATGTATCTCCCTATTTTTCTGTACAATTGTGAAACTATGTTTCTAATCATAACTTATGTTGCACTGCTACAATGTCTTCATGGAAAACAAGGGAATTTGTGAACTCTCTAAATGATAAATTACAAATGGGAAGTAGGCTACAAGACTTCATTAACAAACAAGGTGTTGATTTAGGGATACACATTGACATTGTGTACATTTGCACTAGCCTAACGATTGCCAATACATGTTATTGCTCTTTAATTTTTTGACTACTTGGACTTTAAGACAAAGGGATATTGCCTCCATGTAACTCTTGATTTATTTTCATAGTATTATCACTCTACTACATGGAAGTATCTATGCAAATGTTACAAATCAAAGTTCTACTATATGATGTGAAACTCATCCATACAATCTACACAACTTTATCCTCCCAATTTACCATAGATCCATACATCATGAACACAATTTCGATACAAAATACATCAATATTTATCAACTTCCATATCTTTTATTTAAACTATTAAGATATCATGTATGTTCCCTACCTATAATATCTTGAACTTTTTCTAGTTTGTGGTTGCCCACTCCAATCTCTTATCACACTTAGATAGTGGAAGTCACAAAATACTTAGTGATAAGACAAGGGTAATTCCATTGATACTTAGAGAAAGGTTGTAGAGACATTGCATGATGAATTATACCCCTCAAGCACTATGATGATCCATACATAATGGAATGAATTGCACCAACGTTGCAACCAACATACTGATAACTCAATCCATACATCATTGAAGCTACACCTTTAGACAATTCATTACAACATATCTAAATTTATAGAATTCAATGGTGTGTTAAATTGCTATTGTTGCAATCCACATTTATGTCCATAGATGCATAAACCATGCCATACTTATTGGTAGTAAACTTTAGAAATGGAATTTGAACATTAGGGAATGAAGTAAAATAACAAGGTGATAACACACCAATACTCAAGAAATTTACCTTGGAGAAACTCTCAATTGAGGAAAAACCTTGACATTAAAATGAACTATTTTATTGCTCAAACTATAGAATCTACAATTCCTTGAATATACTCTCCAAACAAATCTTGTCTTTTTTTTTTGAGTCACACAGTGACATTAGAAGGCTTATTGACCATTCAACTTACCATATTTCCCTCTCCTACCTAGAATGTTGACCACATAGTTTCGAGGGAGAATTAATTTCCATTGTCTTCAGAAAACTCCTTGGATTGGTCTCTTAGGGATTTATAAAGTTGTTTAGAGAATTGGTCAAACATTATAAAACGTATTTCCCTTAACGATGTCAAATTTGATCACTCAATATTGATATGGATTCCACTTGGGCTATGATGGTTGCACACATGGTGTTTCCTCTTGGGAAACAATGGTCCTATTATGGACATTACATTACACATATGAACTAGGCTATAGAATACTTAATAAACTTTTCCTTCTTATCTCTTTTGGAACCAAACTTGGAACTTGATCCATTTTAGATCACACCTCCCTATTTTTTTACGTTTGTGGTCCTAAAAAATCTCAATTGTGAAGAAGGTGGAGCACATAGCTAACAACATCTTATCCAAGACCTCTTCCACATCACATTTGAATGTAGTTTTATTTTGGTTGTTGGCAATTAACTTATTTCCCAAACTTGTCACTGTGGGAGAATATTGATTATTCCTTTTGCGTGACTTAGTGAAGTAGATCCCACCACTCCTCACCAAGTGAAATTTGTTTTGCCTTATATAAAATAGTGCATTCCTATCCCATAGATAAGGACTTCCAAACGTCACATCATATTCCACACAGGGTGCTATATCACATTACACCTCATTGACAAGATTAACGTTAATGGAAAATTGAACCTTACAATGCATCATGATCCTCAAAGTGGAATTCTTTTGCAACCAACTCAAGAACATGGCTATGGATTCTCAAATGTTTCAAAACAAAGTTCATCAACTAAAGTTGCAGAAATCCAATTGTATTGAGAACCACTATTGAAAATAACATTTACCTTCATATTCTTCACATAAACCTATAAATGGAGGAATGCATTCATTTTTCCACTTTCCCTAGGATCTTACAATGTAACATGGACAAGCTTTTAATCCACATCAATGATGTCTTCTATCACTTGACCTTCCATATTAGTAGTTATTAATTGCTAATTTATTGGAATTGTACCATTTAGAACATAGTTTTGGATGAAGCTCCCAATACTTTTCACCCATGTGTCCATCTACATTATAGTGTTTATAGTGCTTCTTGGGATATTTTCCCTTATATACTATGGTTAGAAATTTCTTTCCATTGCCTTTGGGTCCTATTCTTGATTCTTTTGTTGCCCTATTTTCATGCCTACCTTGATATAAATAACCTTCTTATTTGCTTCATCTATACTTCTAACTTTCAAAAGCTACCACTATGTTTAAATAGGATCATGTAGACCTCCAATTTACTTCATTATTACCCCAACTTATTTTGGTAAGATTCCCAACATGATGAATTGCTTATGTAACTCGAACATCTAATCCTAAAATTTGTATCCTTGCTATTCTTGATAATACTTTCATCTAATGTGTTGATCCTCTTGATAGCCTATGCGATATAATTGTGATTTAATTAATTCATTTAAATGTGCCCATTTAGTCACCAGGGGATTCTTTCCCAACCTCAAATCATCTACATAAATTTCCCACCAAATCAAAGCATGGATTAAGTTCTTTGAATGGGAAAAATAAATTTGTTGTTCCTCTCTTTTCAATGCACATTGAAATATAATTCTAGCTATTTCATGCAACTATTGAGTTTTTCAGCATTTAATTTTCCATTGTAAGAGGGCAGTTTGATTTTTTCTTCAAATGTAAATAAATAATTACAAGATAAAATAAAATAAAAATTATAATAAGAGATTACATGCTTCTTACCTTTAGTATCCTTGATGGAATCCTCCTCTTCATACTCAGATTCTACTAAGAATTCTTCTTCCTTTTTGTACTTTGTCTTTATGATCTATAACACTATCTAAGTCGGTGTTGCAATGTTCTACTCCAACCAAATGATTCTTGCTTTTGACTATTTTGAGTCTCTTTTTTAATGTGATAACCTTTCCATCTTTGCTTGGTTTCTTCTTTCAATTCTTGGAAGAAATGTCTCACCATTCTCTTCATATGAACTACAAGTCTTTACCATAAAATTTTAAGGAACAACTTGATCTAATACCAATATGATATATAAAATACTAAATCAATTCCTCTAGACAATTCATCACAACCTATCTTAATTTGCATGGTTCAATGGCGTTTCAAATGCTACTGTTGCAATCCATGTTTATGCCCATAAATTCATAAACTATGCCATCCTTGGTGCTAATAAACTTCAACAATTAAATCTAAACATTATGGAATGAAATAAAATAACAAGATATACAACATCAATAAAAACAAAATTTCCTTGGAAAAGTTTAGATTTGAGGAAGTATTACAACTTTAAAATGCATTGTTTTATTTTTTTTGTAAATACAGTATGATTATATTAAGCTTCAAAAAACACAGTCAACAGTCCAATTTAGCCGGGCCGTAATTACTGGACTGCCCCATCTCGGAGGAAACCAGTCCAGCCGGCCCGCTAACCGAAGGTTTATCCAGTCATGAGCGAGTTGCTGAAAAAGGAAAGCAGATTCTGGCTTTGCCATACATACAAAACCTAGATACTTAGACATTAAGACACTTAGGCACCTGGAAAAAAGATACTAAGATACTAAGACATCTAGACACCTGGCTGGCCACTTGGCCAAGTGGCAGGGGGATCTCTGAGTCCAGGCGCTATCTCGTCGTCCACAATCCAGTCGTCTCCATGCGCGTCGTGCCCCTGGTTGCTCTCAGCTAGCTTGGCAATGTCCTCATACATCTCCTCATCCCATCTTTTATCTGGTGGGCTCGTCCCAGGACGCTGGTCGTAATCCTCCTCGCCTTCGGGGTCTCCCGCTGTGGCTTCTTCCTCAGAGTTCGGGCACAGTGCCTCGTGCATGGACGCCAGAATTTGGAGGAGGTTGGTCACCTTTAT
>ML815587.1:242290-253455 GCA_009831015.1 Picea engelmannii
TTTATTATGGATCTTTGCACTCTTCTTGCATAAGTCTTCCACCTACTCACCCTTTACTACGACTCATTGTTTGGAGTTTATCAAGACCTCACTCGTTCATGCATGCCTGGTCTGGTTTCTGAGTTGATACAATGTTGTTCTGATTTTAACTCCATTTGATCACCCTTTAAACAAATCGTGACATAAAACTGATGGGCTTCGGACTCTGCTCCTGCTAGCAATCCAGGAGTGACTTCCGAACGCCAACACATGGATTGTTGAGCATGCAATGATGGGGAATAATTCTCTTTCATTGTCTTTAGGAAACTACCTAGATTATACCTTATCCAAATTGTCTATTTCTTTTGTTTTGTCTTTTGGGTATTTTATAGAGTTTTTTGAGGACTTGGTCAAATATGTTAAAGTGTCTCAACAATGATAGTCAAATTTCATCACTCAAAGTTGAGATAGCTTCCACTAGTTGCAATGTTTCTATTATCCATGGGGCTTCCACATGGGATATGATGCTCTTGTTACAAACATTATATTAAACACCCCACTAAGGATGTATAATGCACCTATTAGAGCAACTAGTGATATATATAATATAACTTCCATCGGACATAACTTTCTCATACAAACTCTCTTTTAAAACTTCTTTAGATCGTTGGAAAGATCTTAATGTGTACTAAATCTCGAGTCAATAGTTTACACCAATTAATGATTTAAGCGGATCGATAATTATGATTAAATCATTAATTTATTCTTGACTTTTAAACCAATAAATTAGGTTATTTCTGGCCCATCCAAATGGCCAACTTCACCTTCTTATCCATTTGATATCCTTACTTGGCACTTATCCATTTCATGCCATACCTTTTTTTTCCAAGGAAAACCTAGTGGGAAAACCCTAGGCACTTCTTTGTGTTTCTCCCATTGGCATTGATTATGAGGTTTGAACCATTATGGACATCGAGTGAGGTACACAACATAGGAAACCAACTTGGGGGAGCAACCTCAAAACCTATTTCATGAAGCTCAAAGTACTCAACCACTTGAGCTATCCCATTGGGCTTCTTCTTATATTAGATGGAACACCTAGAAATACATGCTCTTGATTAAGGCCTTGGGTGCAAATTGCTTTCAAAAACTCAATGATTCATAGGATTCTATAATTCACACTAATTGTTTTATATCATACCTTTTTTTTCCAGATTACAAAGCCTAGGGAAAGCCCCGAGTGCTTCCCCTCATTACAAGGATGGTATGTAGGTAAAACCCTATAATCTTTAGGGCACAAGGCCGGTCAACAACATGTCTTGAAACCATTACAATGATATACTTGTTAAGAGATCAACAAATCACTTGCGAGAATTGAAACTACATGGGGAGGATAACAATCATTCCTCCCAAACATTCGAGATAAACCCAATTGAAAAATCAAATCATACCTATATCCATGAATTTCATATTTTAATGGTGAGATTAGAACTGTGTGAATTAGAGAACAATAAGGTCTTAAGTATCAAAGTGGATTACAACCACATAAGCATACTGGGACTAAGTTCTTTTCTTCAATGCCAAAGATTCCTATCATTTAATCATACATATGCTAATGAATTTCATATTTTAATGGTGAGACCATAAATGTGTGAATTAGAGAACAATACAGTCTTAAGTATCAAGGTGGCTTACAACCACATATGCATACTAGGTTTGAGTTCTTGTCTTCAATGTCAAAGATTCCTATCATTTAATCATACTTATGCTAATGAATTTCATATTTTAATGGTGAGACTAGAAATGTGTGAATTAGAGAACAATAAGGTCTTAAGTATCAAAGTGTCTTACAACCACATATGCATACTGGGATTGAGATCTTGTCTTCAATGTCAAATATGTTTATCATTTAATCATACTTATGCTAATGAATTTAATATTTTAATGGTGAGACTAGAAATGTGTGAATTAGATAACAATAAGGTCTTAAGTATCAAAGTGGCTTACAACCACATATGCACACTGGTATTGAGTTCTTGTCTTCAATGTCAAAGATTCCTATCATTTAATCATACTTATGCTAATGAATTTCATATTTTAATGGTGAGACCAAACATGTGTGAATCAAAGAACAATAATGTCCTTAAATATCAAAGAGGCCTACAACCACATAATGATACTAGGATTGAGTTATTCATTGTCTTATGACCAAAAAGAGATGCCTATGGTTTTATAACCAAAAAGGAAGAAAAAATATATTCCAAGAATCACACTAAAGATGGTAACTATGAAAATATACTTTGAAAAGACTTTCGAACACAACTTCACAAACTATAATAACAAAAACCCAAAACACAGAGATGAATGACCCTTCCAAGATAAACATACACAATCTCAATCTCATAACAAGTTCCACTGCACTGGCTCTATTCCTGCTGAATTGTGCATGGGATATATATGACATACCAAAAATAAATGAAGGCACTGTAGAAATAATAAAACCCTAACTTCTATACCTAAATTAGAGGAAGAAATCCTTGATATTGATTACTATTAGAACTGCTATCCAAAATAATAAGAATATTAAAATGGGGGGATATAGTGTAACAAAATTCTTATGCATGTATGGTGAGTACATTGCATGTCGATGTAACACTATGCTCTTTGTTACTTGTTACTTCTTTTGCATGACAACTTGAAATGCTACTCTCGCTCAACAAAAACCCTGTAAACCATGGTGAAACCACGGTCTTGTTTGTATTGGTACTGGATACCTCTAAACTATAATTTGATGTAGAAGGAATCTTTGAAGTATCCCATTTCTTTAGGAAAAAAGAAGCTAAACATAACTGAGAATATACTTGAATAGGATCCAAAGTGAGCATTTTTTCCACAAGTTCCAAAGCATGTATGTCAAAACTCTTCCCACATGAAAATAAGTTTTTTTTTTTTTTAAATAATAATAACAATAACAATTTAAAAATATTGTAGCTAAAATGTACCCTACAAGAAAACAAAATGCACATTACACAATCACAGATGCTTGTTCACCAACATAGAAATATTGAAGCCTAAAAGAACCCAAAAAAATAAAGTGTACATTATGAAATCCCAAATGCTCACGCACTACGAGATGTTTTAACTACATGAACTTGGTTTAAATCAAGTTGTAAAATTTAAATTAATGGTCTACTTAGAAAGCTATCAAAAGGTACCATACATGTTCAAGTCTCAACCTAATCTGAGATATTCCCCGTAAACTAACATGAAAGTTAGGAGAGTACAAGTTTAGTGCATAAATGATCTCATTATAGACATGACATTCGACATCAAACAAATCACATTTAAAAACACCTTTGAATTAGTGTAGACACTTGAACCCTCCATCAAATCTATATGTCATAAAAGCCACATGTCATACAGAACACATATCACATTTAAAAACACCTTTGAATTAGTTTAGACACTTAAACCCTCCATGAAAGCTATATACCATAGAATCCATATGTCATACCAAACACAAATGTGGCATGCACAACTCATATGAGGAATTTTCTATAAAAGACATGAATCAAGATTTTCCAACTTGGGGCCACATGAATCAAAACATTTAAAAGCACCTTTGAACCAATAATAAAACCCCAATTACCTTTCCAAGCTAATAACAACTTGAGTACTATTTGGTAGGGATCCCAAACGAGCCTCTTGTCTTTTTGGATATTTCATGTTTATGTGATCATTAGATTGAACATGGCATGACTTAAATAAGTTTAGTTTGAATTTGGTCAGTTGGATACCATTGTGAGGATTCCTGTAATGTTACTCTACATCTTCATGCAAGCATTTCAATTGCTGCATCTTCATGCATGCAATCTAATTGTTATTGTGGAGACCAAGATACCACTTGTAATATCTCTTACTAATTTTTTTTCTAATCTTTGGTTCAGTTTATCGGTATGGACATTTTGTCCAACAATTTGCGTGTAAACAGTTTTGACAGTGACTTAAAAAAACTGATTTATTTACTAACTATATATGAAATACACACAAAGTATGCCCATAACTTATTGTAATAATATTATATGGCAACAAAAATACATTATGGCACTAATATAAATACTATAACAATAATTAATAAATCAGAACTCTGACCTGTACATTGAATGAAATGGATGCTTGTAGATAAAGAATGCGTACAATCGTCATATAGATGGACATATAGGCATGTTGGAGTGATCTTTATGCAACAATTTGATGGGTAACAGTTCAACGGTCTCCCACACTACAAAATCGTTCTCTTGATGTAAAGAACTCATCCCCTTGGACCTAATGACTCAACACAACAAAAAAGAAGCATTGTGCTCAAAGGAAACTCGACCCAAATATGTAGGAAACTAACTCAACACTTGATATATATTCTTGTGGGAGCTTACATGTTTTTCGATAATAGAATAGACTCTAACAAAGTATATTTTGGCTACCAACAATTAGTAGATAGACCTCAACCCAAAACGACCCTTGCTACAATAAAACTCGACCAATAGTGAAAGATATTGTCCCTACGGATAAGGAGCTCGACATAGCATCAAAGTATCGCTGCCTAGAAAAGAGAACACGGTCCATAATAGAGGAAACTCGCCTAGAAATTGAAATCAGTCTACATAAAACCCAAACTGAGGTGCCAAAGGCCATAACTCAACCTCACATTCCATCAAACTCTCCCAACAAGTTGGAAACTGTTCCCTCAGTCAATAAATCAGCCCCACACTTAAGAATATGCCACCCAAATCAATATTTGGTCCCTAATCTCAAGAAAACGCAACCACCATACCCAAAAAAGTATCCACAAGATAACTTGCCCTCTTTAAGCCAAAACGATCTCTGCAAATAAAAAATCAGTTGCTAAATGATGAAGAACTAGGCCACACTAAAGAACAATGAAGAAATTTGAATGATCCCTTCCCTACAATCAACTAGGGTGGATACTTTTACCACCAAATCTAATCCCAAACTCCTCTAGGTTTTTTCGTCCCAAGAGCCAAAGCCACAATAGGTCTCTCAATTTAGTTTTTAGAAAATAACAACTGCATAATGAGAGAGGGCACCCTCATTCTCCTTTTATTTCCTCATTACCCTTTTTAGACATTTTTAGCATTTTAATAAATTAAAGTGACTTTATAAATTCAAGTCACTTAAAACACCCTTTTTAATTAATTAGACATTGTCACTTTTTAATGAAGTTACTTTTCTGTTCCGGTGACATTAAATAATTAATTAATCCCCTTTTTCCACTGACTATAGCATACGCAAATCACTTACGCTATTACGTCAATATCCTAGAGAGATCATTAGGAAAGGGACATTACAGTCCTCCCTTCCCTAGATTTCTTTCCCTCAAGCAACTGAAAGCGAGGATGTTGCAAAATTTTCTCACTCTCCCATGTGGCATCCCTTATCGTCCAATCCCTCCACCTGACACAGTATTCCCTGATCGCTATGCTCTCCAATATCCTTTCTCAGATGTTCAAAAACTCCTCGAGAGTCAATATCATCCGTCCCCTCTCATCTAGTGGTGGTAACTCAATGGAAGTGGTAACCTGTGGTCCCCACACCTTCTTTAGGCATGACACATGGAAAACACTGTGAATCTGGATACCCTATGGAAACTCCAACTCATTAGATGCCTCTCCAACTCTTCTGGTCACCATGTAGGAACCATAGAGACACAAACTCATCCTCTCAGTGCCACCTCTCCTCAATGGAAGCATTCTATGTAGTTGTACCCTCAGGAAAACCACGTCTCCAATATCGAAACTGTGCTCCACCCTATTCCTGTCTGCATACCTCCTTTGTTGATCCTGGGTGGTCTGAAAAATATCATGAGTGGTGTCGTAGCAATGATCACCTAAATGTAACCACTCTATCCATGACCTCACATAGTCATGCATATACCTCTCAACCCGTTGGTTCACCATCTCTGCTTGACCATCCGTATGAAGGTAGAAACTCGTATTGGAAGTCAAACCTATGCTTTCAAATTTGGACAAATTCTGCCAACATGTGCTAAGAAACCTACTATCCTGATCAATGACAATGAATCTGGGATGCTCATGAACTCTAAACATCTCCCCAAAATATAGCTCTATCATCCATGTTGCCCATACTCTGAATAAATTATCGGGAATTGTGTGAACTCTAATAATTGATCAATCCTTGCACACATAAAATCTGCGCTCTGTATTAAGGTTTAAGCTATTATTAGGTTTCTTTTCAATTCACTATATAACCATAGCATAGATAGGATCACTGAGAAATACACAATCACAAGAGATGCATCATTTATCCTGGGAAACCCTCATGGGGAAGAAAACCCAACAAAAACTTCCTTAATATAGATAGCCAATACAATGCCAAGAGAATAAACCAAACAATACAGAAATTCCTCTCCCAAGTATGTGCCTCTCTCTCTTTTCCTTCTTCTCCAACTGTAGCTCCAAACTTGTGCTCTGATGAACAAGTGAGTGAGTGAACAAATGAAGCGCTAACAAGGCCTACAATCTAGAAAGTGTTGACCTGAGGTGTCTTTTCACTGGCAAGGCCTACTTCTCATTCTGGGTGGTTATAACCACTTTAATATATTCTGGGGGGTGACTTCTCATTTAGCATATTACAATTAGGGATTGACCAATCCGCAAAAGGGGATTTGGTTATTTACAATGCCCGACATGATCAATCCATAAAAGGGGATTGATCTAATGAATAATACATCAATAATAAATAGAATACTCTTTGCAATTACAATATTTGAACACTCCCCCTTAATAAGAAGGGTATTCTTTAATAACATCAGGCAAGAGAGAGAGAAACATCATCAAAAACATCTTGGAACACTGACTGGTGTATCTATAAATCATCATAAGTTTTTCTCATCATCAACACAATACAGAGACTGGAGTATCATCAACACAACACAAAGGCTGGAGCATCATCAACAAAACACAAAAGGCTGGAGCATCATCAACATCAGCAACAACACATCATAGAGGCTGGAGTATCATCAACATCAACACTAGGTTGAGAGTCTTCAACACGAAGCTGGCATCACAACACGAAGTTGTCTACACAATATCATCAGCACGAAGTTGACAACGTCATCAACACGAAGCTAGCATTACAGTACAAGATTGGAAACATAACATCATCAACATGAAGCTAGTATCATAGTATGAGACTGGAAACACAACATCATTAGCATGAAGTTGGCATCATAATACGAGACTAGCAACACAACATCATCAACATGAAGCTGGAATCACAGTACAAGACTGGAAACACAACATCATCTACACGAAGTTGACATCATAGCACGAGGCTGGAAACACATCATCACAACACGATGCTGGCAACACATCATCACAACACGAGGCTGACACATCATCACATCATGAGGCTGGCACATTGTCACAACATGAAGCTGGCACATCATCACAGCATGAGGCTGGCACATCATCAACACAAGGGTGTCATCACAACAATAGGATGGCACATTATCAACATGGGCTGGCATCACAACACTACTCCCCCTTTCGAGGGAGGTCCTTTCAGACTACGCCAAGTTTATCTCGAAAGTGCGAAAACTTTACACGAGATAGAGGCTTGGTCAACACATCAACAACATGTTCATCCATTCTAACATACTGGAGCTTTATGGCTCCTCTCTACACCATATCACAGATGTAATGATATCAGATCTCTATGTGTTTTGACTTTTCATGGAACAAAGGGTTCTCTGTCATCTTTATGCAGCTCAAGGATAACTATAACAAGCTCAAGGATAGACCTGTCAACAACTTCTGAAGCCATATGGATTCACAACTGGAAGAGAAAGCAACAATGTATTATGCTTCTGCCGTGCTAAGAGAAATGCTTGATTGCTTCCTACTCTGCCATGAGATCATGGATGACCCCAGATTGAAACAACATCCTGAAGTGCCCTTTCTGTCAGAGACACCTCCAACCCATTCTGAATCAGTATAACCACTCAATATGAAGTCATGATCTCCATCATAACTGAGACCACAATCTAATGTACCCATAAGGTACGTCATCACATGTTTTGCAACAACTAGGTGAACACATCTGGGCTCCACCAGAAACTGAATCAAGGTGTTCACAAAAAAACAGATATATGGCTTGGTGTTCGTTAGATACATCAACGATGCAATGATCTGTCTGTACATCGTAGCATCAATCAATTTTGATGAAGTGTCAACCATGATATTCAACTTTGTTTCCATGGGTGTATTCATGGACTTTCACTCCAACATGTCAAATCTGTTCAGGATTTAAACTGCATACTTCGCTTGGTTAAGGAAGATCCTCTATGGGCTCTGCCGGACCTCAAGACCTAAGAAATCATGCATTAGGCCAAGGCCTTTCATCTCAAATTATGCAACGAGCTTCTTCTTACATTCAATGATGAGATTTTCTTCTCTAGTTAAGAATATGCCATCCACATACAACAACAATATAACAGGCTCATCATTCATAACCTTGAAGTAAAGGTTAGAATCTTCTTTACTCTTGGTAAATCCCAAGCCTGTCAGAAAACTGTCAATCCTTCCATACCAAGATCTAGGAGCTTGATTCAATCCGTACAGAGCCTTCTTCAACTTACACACATGAGTCTTCCTGTCTTCAATTTCAAATCCTTGAGCTTGTTATATATACACTTCTTCTTCAATGACACCATTCAAGAAGGTAGTTTTCCTGTCCATCTGGTGTAACTTCCACTTCATCTTAGCTGCAAGGGCTATGATGGTTTTGATCAAAGTGTATCTGGATACATGAGAAAATGTCTCTTCATAGTCAATGCATTCCTTTTGAGAAAATCCACGAGCAAAAAACCTTGCTTTATACTTCTCAATTCTTCCATCAACAACATGTTTTATCTTGAAAAGCCATTTATAAGATACCACATCATTGCTCTTTGGTCTGGGAACTATTTCCCATACATCATTCTTTATGATGGATTGGTATTCTTCTATCATGGCATCTGCCCATTCTTTCTTCTAAATGGCTTCTTCAAAGCAGGTAGGCTCCTTCTCTAAGAGATCACACATCAAATCTACATAACTGGAGAATGGCTTAGGCTTCTTTACTTGTCTCATGGTTCCTTCAAGGATGCCATACTTCTCTCCATCTTGAATAAGTTCCCTTGCCCAGGCTAGCTTTCTCTTGTGGGAGATCGTCATCTGGGAGGGTTCTTGATATTCTACTATGTCATGATCTTCTATAATCTCCTCATTAGGGGAAGCTATGACTTCCCTCACTGGTTATGCAACTCTGGGAGCTACAAGTTCCTCTTCATATACTTCTTCAAGATGGAATCTTCTTGATTTATTGAGTGATGCATCTTCATCAAAGGTTACATCCCTGCTGATCTCAATATGATGGTAACTTGGTATATAAACTCTGAAGGCCTTGGAGACCTCACAGTATCCAAAAAATATTCCCTTCTTCCCTGAAGGGTCCAACTTGTTTCTCTTCTCTTTTGGAATATGTACAAATATTGGGTAGCCAAATATTTTGAGATGGCTTACTTCTAGCTTCTTTCCGGAGAACATCTCTTCTGGAGTCTTGAACCCAAGTGCACTATGGGACAATTTGTTCTGCACATATATTGTTTTTTTTTCTTCTTCTGCCCATAAGCACATTGGAAGATCTTGATCATGGATCATGGTCTTCACTGCTTCCATTATAGTTCTGTTATTTCTTTCTGCTACACCATTTTGTTGAGGATTGTAGGGAGTGGTGAGCTCCCTCTTGATCCCAGCATATTTTCAAAAGTTTACAAACACTTTTGAGGTGTATTCTCCTCCATTATCTGACCTGAGTATCTTGATCTTTCTTTCAGAAAGATTCTCTATCAAGGCTATGAATTCCTTGAATTTACTAAACACCTCATCTTTTGATTTCAAAAGGTAAACCTAGGTTTTACGAGAATAGTCATCAATAAAAGATACATAGTATACATACCCACTGATGGAGGTTGATGGCATTGAGCCACACACATCTAAGTGAATGAGTTCTAAGACTCCTTCTGCTTTATTGTCTCTCTTCGGAAAAGTGTTCTTGATGTTCTTCCCTTGTGCACATACATTGCACACACCTTCATGATCAACCTTGAGTTCTGGTAGACCTTTGACTGCTTTACTTATGTAAGGTAATGCCTTGTAGTTGATGTGGGATAATATTCTATGCCAAAGTTCACACATATTCTCAATGGAGTGGGCCATGGCTACTTCTGAATGACCCTTTAGCTTATACAAGCCACCTTCTTCTTTTCCAATAACAATTGCTTCTTTCATGGTTTTTCCTTTAGACCACATAAGAACTTATCCATCTATAAAGGTAACTCTGAATCCTTTCTTTTCTAAAGTTGATATGGAGAGTAAGTTCTTTGTCAAACCTAGTACATAGAGTACATCCTTCATCTTCATTGGAGTCCCTGAATTAAGCTTGTAATTTGATTCTCCTACTCCCTTGATAGGGTATTGATAATCATCTCCAAGAGTAACTTTCCGAGAATAATTATTTTCTGAAAGGAAAGAGAGAATGTCTCTTTGAGTTGTCATGCACTTGGAAGCACCACTATCAATGAGACAAGTGTCCTCACCAGATGATACTGATCCTGAGAGGGCCGAGATTAAGACATGGTATTCAATTTGTTCTTTTATCATGTTTGTGGGTGGCTCTTCATCTTCAACTACATGGGCATGATACCTCTTGTTTTTCTTCTTGTCTAGCTGGACAATGTTTCGCAATATGTCCCATCTTGTCACAATGGTAACATTGGTAGGATGATAAATCTTTTCCTTTTCTTTGTCCTTTCTGAAACTTCTGGAATCTCCTTGGTTGAGATTCTTTATGTATGAATTTGTTTTGGGGGTGAGACTCTTTATGAATTTATTTTTGGAAGTAATACTTTTTTCTTCCTCCTTTAGTGTGAGTATCTAGGGCTTGATCTTCATCTCTTGATAGCAAAGCTTCTCGGTTAGCTACCCTTGATTCTTCTTGAATACATTCTTCCCAAAGATGTCAAATTGTAGTTTCTCCTTTCCGGCACAAATAGTTTGGATGAATGCATCCCAAGGTCTTGTGAGACCATTAAGGGTCATCATTAT
>ML815587.1:272246-286785 GCA_009831015.1 Picea engelmannii
GCAATGTCGGGTAAATGAAAATCTGTAAAAAATAATAAGAAACCTCTTTAATGTCCTTTATTCTGATCTAGAACTTCTTGACAGGATACAGATGTCAGAGTGGGTTAAATGGAAACCCTGTCGAGGCTATGGACGCCTGCTGGCAGCAGTGGCCATGCCAACAGTATTGAAGATTCTATCATTAATATCATGGCTTACTAATCTTAAGAATGTTATTAGTTTTTATCTTGAAAAACAACGTTGGAAAAGATGGTGAACGATGATGTTCGTAAAATTTTCTGTTTGTTGTTTTGAGTTGAAATTTCTTTGTTGTTCTAATCTGAATTTTATTTCTTTTGACAGAGATAACTGCTTCTCCCAGTGCATCACCATTGTTGGCAGCCAATTCAATTTTTTTCTATCGCCTTAAAAGCTACCTACACCTATGTCTTCTAAACTTCAAATTGTCGTCGCATTTCGCAGATTAACGATATTTTCATTTCATGCAACATTTGAAAATTAATTTCGATTTAGTTTTCATGACTGAAAGCGTGAAAACTCCTCCAGCGTTATTTGAATTATCATGATCTGCTCATCGATATTCTGATTGGTACTTACCTTCGATTTTTTATCAAGTAGCTAGAATGATTTTTCAAACTATGCCCATGCTTAATTTGATTGCGCAACTTGACTTTTATTTGATTGATAAGGTGTTGAGCATGCAAATTTATGGGTTACACTTGATTTCATAAGGGTCATGGTTGATTTTGGTTTTTATATGATGTGATCCTTACTATTGTAAGCTCTTGGCTTATCGGTTTTATGAAATCTCTTATCAGAATGTTTTATAAACTTTGATTACACATTTCATATTGAATGGCATTAGTTTGAAGGTATACACATGGCGCATTGGTTAAACATTTGGTTTAATGGTTTGAGTTATTACAGGTGCATATTTAAACTTTGGGTTTGATTTCGTATTGAACATTCATGGTTTCAAACTATACATTGGCACATTGATATAACTATCCACTGTTTAATCCTTGGGTTGGCCGAATAGTTTGATTTTGGTTATGATTGATTGAACAAGGTTGTACTTTGCCATTACTATGCTGCATGGTGGTGGATAATCCCACCACCCTCGCACGCGTACATTAATTTGCATCCCCTTTCATCGTTCTCAGTTGTTAGCCAAAATGATTTTGCTCCTGTATGTTTAATCCGAACCCTATAATGTGCCCGCGCCATGGCTCCGGTCGTAAGGGCTAAGCCCAATGGTTGCCAGGCATTGTTGATGTTTGACGGTGCTTACAGTGACCTTGAGGAGTTCGGATGGCTCCCGTTCATACGAAAGTTTGATGGCTATAACCCTAGCGTGGCTCGACAATTTGCATTAACCTTTGATGGTTGTTGAGCCAAGGTTGGGGATGTGCAATTAGAAATTAACGAGCAGTTCCTCAGTTTGGCTACCGGTCTGCCTGCTACTGGACATAAATGGTCAAAAAAATGCAAAGTGGAAAATGTCCTGTGGACATTGCTCTTCCAGTCACGAAGAGTGAGCTCCTGTGACAAAGGTTTTCCCGCGAATATGCTAAAGCAACGATGGCACAACTTGCTGATGATAACCAAGCAGTTCATTACCTGCGAGGGTCGGTATGGTTTCGTTTTCTTGTACCACCTTCGACTACTGATGGTTTTCATGGGCTATGAGCTTAATATGCCTTATTACTTGCATAGGGGTCTGTTTAAAATGTCTAAAAGGTATAAACAGAACCAGGCCGATAACAGCCTTTTTCACTTTGGATTAATTAAAATGCTTGTGGTTTGTCATTTGGGGTTACGCCGAGACTGTTGGAATGATTTTCTGGTTCGTAATAATTTTGAGGACTCAAGCCCACCACAGGTTTGTCAACCTATGGTGAGCGAGAGCAAGTCTGTACCCCCTGTGCCTTACAGTGCTCTGCTACCTAAACCTCTACCTGACTCGCCTATTGACCTACCCAATTCTGTCACCAAGAATGTGGAAAATGTTAAACCCGTGGCTAAAAGGTCTAAAGCCAAACTTACGGCGAATTCCATAGGCAAAAAGAACGCCCGATTAATCTCTCGCATGGCAAGAAACAAACCGAAAGTTCCTGTCAACCCTGACCCTATCATGGTGAGTGAATATTATGACTCGGAGATTGAACGTTACCTGGCAAGTGAGTATCCCTATTCTTAAGGTCTGTGTGACAAACCCTCTTACGGCTTTGTCGAGAACCTACCTCCTTGCTTGCAAAATGATCCTAATTACCTAGGAATCAAAATGCCTCGTGAAACCCCCGATGACTCGTCAAAACCCCCTCCTGATCTATCTCAACCAGATGCTCCACCATGTGATCAGTGTGGCGCATGGTTAGAAATGTATTACCTCGATGTGCCAATGCTGCAGTCCAGAATTCATGCTCTGGAGGATCAAGTTGCAACGCTCACCAGTCAAAAGGTGAAGATTCCATCCACTGATAAGAAACAACGAACAACAGGTTCTATTCTGTTTAAGAATGTGAAGTCTGCTACAGCGGTTGTGAACTCAAAACTGGCGTAGCTTGATCAACCTCACTGGTATGATTATCACCTGTTTATATTACAAACTCATAAACTCTGTTTACAGTGTGGATTTTCTTTGACACATAAGCATGAGTTATTGTATATAATTTTGTTTTGATTAATCCAATTTAGTTTCCCGAATTTGCTTTGATTGGATTTAGCTTTGATTCGATTGATCATATTATGGATTTGATTGTTTTAATTTTAGCTTGATTGGATACTCTGTTGCTTATTGAAGTTGTTAATATCTTTACTAAACACAGGCTGTTTCTGGTATTCCAATTGTGAACACAGTCAATGGTTCGATTTGAATTGATTATATTCTATATGATATGGTTGGCATAACTGTTATCATGTTATATCCCGTGTCTTTTGACCAATTCGAATATCATTCTGTTAATGCATAACCAAATTGCAACTGTTCGATTCACATCGTTTGACCGTGTTATCAGCTCGGTTCATATTGCAACAAATATATTGTTTAAATTTGATTTGGGAACGAAAATGATTGTGCCCAACATTGCGATTTGTTTCTATTTTTGACTCAGTCACAATTCGATTTGATTGTTGCCCAGTTTATGGTTATCATCGCTGTTAATGGTTATGATTATTTCGTGATCCTGTTTGTTGACTGTGTAAACGCTCAACGATTCAAATCTATGGCGAAGTTTGATGCTGTTATGAATGTTTGGCAATAATCGTAACTGTTTTTCCATATTGGTATTTGATTGAAATAACATGAATCATATGCCCATTGTTACAGCATGATTATATCGATTATGATTGTGTTGAGTTAAATCATATCGTATTCGATATGATTCACCATTGATTTAATTCGATATGAAACAGTTCGGTTATTATTTGACCTGATTTTATGGTAACTAAAAAGACAGAGCATTCTTACCCTGTCCCGATTGCATCCTTTTCGATTTTGTTAATTTGAATAATAAACTCATTTGAATCATAGTGATTCGTTTTGGATATTTATTAAGAGAAAATCAAATTGGATTTGATTATGTTGAAAATATTTCATTTGATTGCTATCTGGTCCTATATGCTATTTTAGACTAGCTACAGAATCAGATGATTCTGTAGCTAAGTTTGTAGGATCAATTTTTTAGTGTTTTGTTACTGAAATATCTTTCTAATTTGATATTTGTGTTCTATTGCAGGCAAATTCGAAATTGCAATTGAATTGATGAGCATCTAGGAGATGTTTCAAAGATTTCACTTGCATTTCATTTTCTTAGTTTAGGTGATTTTGGGATATCTCCCAGATTATGTAAAACAATTTGATATTATCCACAAGGAAGTTTTACCTTGTGAAGAGACTTATATATACTTATGATTTTTGTAATAATGATCATCCTCATTCGTGGGAGAACAAGGATATGGATTTCTAATACAGACTGAAGCAGAATTGGTGTTTTGTCACAGCTTTAGCTTCTCATTATGTCAAGATCTTGTTTCATGCTGTGTATATCAATTTGTTTATGGTTTATGACTACTTTAGCTATCTAGATCATGTGAAAATGATATAATTTTAATCACTATAATCCATATCTGGTTTCTTCCAAATATATAAAAGACATAACAATTGTTAATTCAGTTTGTGAATGACAGGTTTATCTTCTTCATTGATTGAATTAATAAATATAAGTTATTGCATAACATGTTTCCCTTATTGCAGAGATTTATAAATCATAAGATTGTTATGATTTTTTTTATGTCTTGTTTGTCCTGTAAACCACTCAAAGAGCAGCGCAACCTATCATTTACGAGAAGCTTTGGGATTAACCGGTGCGAGTTTCCTTCCTCCGACCAGCTTCAGAGTCATCACACACGGGACAAATTAGGAGCGCTTCCAGGTCAGTTAGTCTTTTCCCTATTGTTTTCATTAAGTAGTTTAATTTAGATATAATTTTAATTAGATTTATATTAGATTGTTTAATTTCAGTAAATATATTAGATTGTTTAATTTCAGTAGTTTTATTTCTTTTTCATAAAATATAAAAATCAAAAAACATATCTTGTTGTCTTAGGGCAGAAAACACATGAGTTTTGTAGGTTTTAATTAAATCTGTAGGTTGTTTATAGTGTATATTTGTGAATAAGTAATATTTCAGCTGGTAATTAGATAGTTGATTTGAGTTATTATATTAGTAATTAGTAGATTGTATATAGTAGTTAGAATACTTATATTTAGTTTGTTTTTATTAGTTTTAGTTAGTTTAGTTAGTTTTATTTGTTTTGGTTAGTTTAGAGTAGTTTCCTCTTTGGTTTTCTTAAAAGACCTTAGAGCGGCCAACGGAGCCGTTAAACTCGTCAGGGTGGTTCATTCCAAACGGCTTGGGTTATTTAGACAACCCCGGACCGGTTCCACTCTCTCAATTGACGGACGGACTGTTTCGCCCATCAACACAACCTAACGTCGTTGAAAAGGGTTAGAGGGGGTGGGGAGAGAGGGCATGCAAACTTAGCAAGTGGGGCATAGATGGAAGTGGGTCAAATCCTAAAGATATTTGGCTAATATCAGGTATTGTCTATATTTCTTTCTTTTAGATATTTCATCTGCATCCATACATGTTATTTTTTTTGCGTAATATGGCCAATCTGACCTCCAAACCTCTGATCATGATCAATTGGAATTGAGAAAGATTTAGAACCATTCAATATTTGCTTCCTAGGGTAAAAACGAATAGGCAATAGAATTTTCCCTAGGCGGAGCGAGGGAAAGGAAGGAGGGATGCCGAGCAAGGAAGGGAGCTTCTGATGAGGTTATTAATGATGTGAAGTTCAGAGCCTTACCTTAGAGTGGGTGAAAAAAAGAAACCTAGCCAGTCGGGGTGGGATGCCTCTCTGCTAAACACGGTTCCACTCCATAGACATATATTCTACTCTCCCCACACTAGGTAAGTCCAAGAAAGTGGTGCTTAAATGTTCCCAATTAGCATCACCTTTACAGGGCTTGGCCATGATTTATGCTAAATCAATAGTTCACGATAAAAGAATGCATCATGGATATTAGGCCGCCTTTCTCCTCCTTCCTGTCTCGTAGTGAAGCCAACACAACTATATGATTCAGAAGCAACATAACAAGGTTGGTTTCCAGGGGTAGATGCTTGAACCATTGTTATTCCTGGTCTTGTAGCTTGTACACCAAACTTTTTTCTTCCCACCTTTGTCACTTTTGTCAATTCCTGAATCTGCTTTGTAAATGTTGTGATTTGGATGTGAAACTGGCTTAATTCTAAACTTGTACCCGTCTAGAGATGATATATGCCAACAAAAATGAGCAGGTGAGAATGTTCTCACAAAATTGAACTACTTTATTTACCATAAGTGATGTAGACAAGAATGAGTGGGAAGGAGAAAGACACAAAGCTGGTTATCCCGAACCCTGATGCTTCGGAGCTCCAAATATGCATGTATGCCCATTTCCTCCTAACAGAGGGGTAGTAGGTATGGGATGCACTATCCTTCAACTTGATCTTATGAACCGTTCGACTAGGCCAACGAATTTGGATTTAGTCTCAATTCAACAATCATGCAGAGCGAGATCTCCTATTGTGGTAAGCCATTGGTCCCCATCCCCCCAGAAAAGGAAGGATATTGCTTATGGTTATTACACTTAAGTGGTTTACCAAAGTTTGCTTCCTTTGTGCCTATCAACTTGTATGGGTTTGTGGCTATCAATATTTTCTTCCTTTGTGCCTATCGGCTTGCATGGCTTTGTATGAATTTGTGGTTTCTTGATGTAGAGCTTAAGGAAAACACATTATGAAGTGGAGAACAATTGTACACTGCGATCTAAGATCATGTGTATGCATGCATGTAAAATGCAGGAGGAAGAACAAGTGGTGGATACAGTATCCGTAGGAAGAGAAGGCAGTGGAGATGGTGGCCTGGCATTGAAATTTGGGTGTAGGTGAAGTGTTAATGCACTGACACTGAGAAAGAAGAAGGGTAACAAATTGTTGAAGGAAAATCTCCCTGCGGACAAGTAGATCTCCTCTTGAGAGCTAGACTCTTAACTCTTAAGACAGAAGATGCTTATCATGGACACTGACTTCCTTTTAGGCCTAGATAAACTAATGTGTGAGGAGGAAGGATAAAAGAAGTACCTTTTACCAGTGTTTGTCCCTGCACGGTCCAAGTTGAGCTCCAATCTTGAACTCCTCGATAAGCCTTGTAGACAAACAAAAGTACAAACAACTTCGTACTCTATTGAGATTAGTTTGAAATAGATCTATCTATTAGAGACAAATTCATGTGAGATCAAACACAGAATTGAAAGAAACATGCCAAGCATATTATATTCACAAGAACAACAATGAAGAAAACTTACAACCATAGATGTGAGTGTAGCAGCTTCATCAAGTTCCCCTTGTCCAAACCCTTGCTTAAATAATCCACACGCAGAATGTTGATGTTCCAATACCACTCATGAGATCATAAGTTTGGTATAATTCTGAATCTCCATTCCCCCTCCTCCATGGAAACCCCTCATTATATAGGATTTGGAGGTTTAACCACCATGGAGAAGATCTCTCATCAGATCCACTAAGAAAGGGATCTCTAAGATATTTGGGGAGAAAATATTTCTTAAGGATTTTGGGGAGGAAATATCTCTTAAGGATTTTAAGGAGGAAATATTTCAACCATCCATGAGATCCTCCACCTTCCCTCAAAAATAGGAAACCAAATGTGAGGTGGATCCTCACACTTAATTACTTTCTTTTTCATGAATGTTAATAATAATTCATGTGCACTTGATTCTCTCACTTAATCATTTTTTTTTCCATGAATATTAATAATAATTCATGTGTACTTAGTATTTCTTTGCCTTCATGTAATATATCCCTCCTCCACATTGACTAGGGATTGTGACATAGGTTATTCCATGGTTTCAAGGTGTATGCGACACTTATACGACACTTTACGACACTTAGGGCGAGGTTCCTAGGTGTGCAAATTTCATGTGTAACAGAATGCCCCCTAAAGTGTGAGGTCAAAAGAGAGAATGATGGCCGAAACACTTTACAAATCTTTTAAAGCAAGAGTGTGGACTCGGAGAACCAGATAGAAGCTACACACAAACATCCAACAAATATTATGACATGCTTCAAACCCAAGGCAGTCATACCTATGCTTGGGTGATCAAGACTTGCAAGATATGGCTGCCATAAAATACACTACGGATCCATAATTATATTGATAAAAGGTATAGCCACTGAAAAATACACTGTGGATCTATACTCCCATGACCTGAACTGATCGTAGCCACAAATAATACACAATGGATCTACGAGATGACAAGACATAGCCACGACTAATACAAAGTGGATCTATGTAACAACATATGTGTCATTGTTCAAGAGAAACTCCGTCGCAACTTGGGCAAAGTACATATCAGAGTGATCACTCAACCCAGGGTCTTCTTACCGATCCCGATGTAGTACGAATCTAACCATGTGAATAGATGTCCTGATGTCGAACATGGCAGAAACCACTTGATTACCGGTCAATGATGTAAACTGTTAACAAGTGCGAGGGAAATCACCATTGTTGTCAATGATTCCCAAGGTACTCTAGTACATTCCAATGAATGTGAATGGATGAGATGAAGTCGAACATCCGTGGAATCATCCGATCAGAGGTCAATGATGTAAACCCACTGTCGAACGTGAGGAGGCCTGCCATTGAGGCATGCAGGTCCCAAAGTACTAACTGGTTTCTAAGTCTAGTTCCTGGATAATGTGTTGAAGTCGACAGGAATAGACTCGTCGAAGGAGGGCCTTGATTTATCCCCCATCAACGAAACAAAATGGACAAAGAGATGTAATTGGTAGATCAAATGAACATGGACTGACATGGGTATTGAGACAAGATATTTGTGATGGCTGACTCTCAAGGAGGATAATTCCCTTGAACACTGAGGCACAACAGTAGAAACATGACATGGACCAAAACACGAATGATGCAATGGATACTGTGAATTTCATCGGGTGACCCAAAGGAGTAATAAAAACTCAGAGGATTGGTTCAATGCAGAGGTTCAACGGATTAAGATGTGTGCAAAGACAAAGTTATTTGTTCAAGGGCGACTCTAAGAGTTACTTGGTAATGTTCTAAAAAAACTGCTTGGCTTACTTCCTTCAATTTTTTCCCCCATCCAGATAGACGAGTACCTCTTTTTAATTTAACGAGCTTGAGGAGGGTAACACATGCTCGATATAACTTACCTTCGGTAAGCCCCTCTTCCTTTGTTTACAAACTGGAAGAAGTAAGGGTTCGATCCCGTATGGGCCTGTTGATGTTTGTTTAACTAGTCCAAAGACAGAAAACTCGAAGGTTTTCCATGATTATAGAGTCTGGAAAAACACTTAAAAGAGAACTCTCTCAGTTCTTTTTTCGTAAAGTAGTATGATAAGACCAAAAAAGAGATAAACTATCGCTCAACAGATGTTTTCTTCAAATACTTTAACAAGCGTGAAGAGAACAAGGTCGCTCAGCAATCTTTTCATGTTTAGAGAGTCTGAAAAGAACTTAAAGGTGACTCCAATGTTGTCCTTTTTCGTAATATTAGTCTCGTGAGGCCGAAAAAGAGATAAATTATCACTCGAAAGATGCCCTTTCAAACCTTTTAATGAGTGGGAAAGGAAGCAAGATCACTCGGCAATCTTTTCATGTTTAGAGAGTCTGAAAAGAGATTAAAAGAGATTCCAAGGGGTTCCTTTTTCGTGTATCCATACAGGTCCGAAAAAGAGATAAAAGTCTACCTAGATGCATTCTCATGTATTTACGAGCACGAGAAAGAACAAAGACTAAGCTCGGTATGCCCCCAGCTTTGAAAAGCTAGTGGCTTAACTCCAAAATGATCATCAAAGGCTAGAGACATGCCCTCCAAGATTCAATTCATTCACCAACTTTGAGGTTGTCACCAATTGCTCTAGTGGATGAGAAAAAGGAGAAGGGTGGATGAAAAGAAGGTTCAAGAGAGGTGATTGTTTCATTTTTTAATGAGCTTGACACAGGAAAAGAACTATGCTCAGAGCCTCTGTTTCATTTTTTAACGAGCTTTCCATAGAGAAGAGAAACTATGCTCGTGACCTCTGTTTCATTTTTTAACGAGCTTGCCACAGAGAAGAGAAACTATGCTCATGACTGCTTCTTGATCATGGCTTCCGAGAGGATAATTCTCTGGAAGGACACCATGTCAAGGGACAAAACTCGATCATGGATTCCAAGAGGTCTTTACTGGATGGAAGATAATCACTCTGGAAGGAACACATGTCGAGGGCCACGACATGGGTAAGGAGGTCAGTCTCCAATAGCCCTACCGAAGAGATCACCATGTCAACTATCGGATCTAAATCATCAGAAGTTGAAGTCATTGGAGACAACGCCACATAATTGACATGTGGCGGGGGAGATACTGTCTGCATATAACAACCATTTAGGGAGGTAATCCCATCTGGACCGATGAATGAAAGTTGATTAATAGTCACAATTCTTCCATCATGAGGGAAATATATCACACGAAAAAGAGTGGACACAATAGCTTTCATGGAATAGACATAATCCCACCCAAGGAGTAAAGCGAAATCCAAGGGGTCTCGGACTACCATGACATCAATAAAGACAGCTTTCCCTCTCAAAGTTACGAGAAACTGAGGGAGGGTCCCTAAAGGTTGACTAGTTCTTCTGTTAAAAGTTAACAGATTCTGTGTAACCGGCTCAAGCTGCGGACAACCCAAAGCGTACCAAGCAACATAAGACAAAATACTAACGAATGCACCTTCATCTATCAGCGTTTGAGGAACGTCCTGACCACAAACCTGTATTGTAATTTGGAAAGGAATGTGAGAGGGAAGACGAGCTCTAGTTAGCGCACCCCAATCAAAAAGGATGGCCTCATTACTTGGAGGCGGTTTCACGGGAGAAGGAGGAATGCCCCTCGGCACGGTAGATTCTGTATCAATGAGAAAAACATGGGTAGTATCGGGTTTACTCTCTAGAGGGAGAGTAGGATCGACCGATGATTGGATCGAATCGACCACACAGGCACTCTTCAAAGGAAGAGTGGGATTGACCGATGATGGAATCAGATCAACCACTTTGGCACTCTTCGGATGAAGGGTGGGACTGACCGATGAAGGGACTGGATCAACCACTTTGGCACTCTTCGGAGGAAGGGTGGGACTGACTAAGGAAGGGACTGGATCAGCCACTTTGGCACTCGTCAAAGGAGGAGTGGGATCGACCGATGACAGAACCGGATTGACCACTTTGGTTTCATTCTCTAAGGGGAGAATGGGGTCTACGGGTGGAAACGGATCGACCGCTTTGGAGTCACTCTCTAACGGGAGAGTGGAATCGACCAAGGATAAAAATTGATCAACCACTTGGGTTACACTCTTTTGATGAAGAGTGGGGCTGATCGATGATGGAACTGGATCAACTACTTAGGTTTGTAGTTCAATCGAGGAGGAAACTAGATTGACCACCTGATCAACCGGACTGACTAGGGTTGGAACCGGATTGACCAGTTCATCAACTAACGACGAGTTGGGGGAAATATTATGATAACCTTTTGGAAGTTGAAGTTTTTACAAAAGAGAAGAAGCCCCATCCATGCGAGGACAAAGGTGAGAGTAATGATCACCCTTGCATAACATGCAAGGAAACTTGACAGTTGTCTTCTTCTTACCAACCTTAATATCACTAGTTGACGGAGTATCATTGGCATGTCTAGCAGAGGCCAATGACGTGGAGGACCACAATTCTAAGACCTTGATAAGACCGGGGCAATCCCTCAGAAAGTGGTCACCCTTACAAAGATTGCAAGGAAATTTGGGTTTCAGATTCTTCATTTTAATCTTGTTGACCTCATCAACACTCCCAGTACTATTAACAGTAACTGGTTGCTTAGAGCCAACATATGATGTTGTTGGGGCCTTGGTCCTTTTCGGGATTTTCTTCTTCTTCTCTTTCCGTTTCTTCTTCTTCTCATCAACCTGGCTACTTGATTTAGAGCTTTCACTAGGCGAAGAAGGAGAAATGGAAGGAGACTTGATGGACGAAGAAGGTGAAAAGTCGACATGAGGTTGATGTGTGGGTGGTGTAATGACATCTAAAGTGTTAGGTGCAGTTGAAACATTGGGAGGATTCGGGATCACCGGAGTGGGGAACAACCAAACTGGTAATCCGATGGTGAGTCCTGGAAGACTCAGTGTGGCAATATATGGAGGACCAAAGTTTCCAAACGAAGGAAAGGTATAAGGTTCCCCAGGAGAAGGGGTTCCTCCATTGGTACTCTTGGGATTCGATTCCATTAACATTGACTCGACCTAAGGTCCACTAAGTAAAAAAAACAACACATGCTATGAATCTGAGAAGGAATTAATCAAACAAACCTTCCTATGATGAAACCACTAGCTGGTGATGAAATCCAACATCACGAGATCAAAATAGGAAGGGGCGGGGATAGAGCAGGTGGATCAGTTACGTTGGCGACCTGCTTAACGGACTTACGCCTTGGTGCAAGCTTCCACACAGTAATTATGGATTTACCCTCCAAGGAGCCCGAGTGAGTTTGACCAACGTCTATTACAGGTACAGTGAGACTTCCCTTCACCTTCACCTTGTGTGGGACCCTAAAGATTATGGCTACTAAGGTCACCAATTCGTAGTCAGCCCCTGGGCGGGTACAATCGACAGTCCAGTTGGAACGTATGGGCAGGATAACAAGTCTGAAATCAACTTGAGAGGCTCCCACACATAATCGTGGGTATACCTTCAAGTGACACTCAATATACGATCCGATCACTACAAACAGTTGAACCACGGAGGGATAATCTCCATAATTCGCCCGAATGCGACCTCATGCGTAACCCCTGTGTGAGAGGGGGATCCCAGAAAGCCTATACGACAATTGGATCTCACTCTCCCTACCGCAAGATACTAAGTTTGTTTGATATCTTTGGAAAGTTATCCTTTCAACCTATTCCAAATCCCTACACCTTAAACTAATGTAGGTTTGCTAACAAAGATGTAAAAAGTCTGATAAATTTTAGTTTAGCGCTTGATTTTTAACGCTGTTGTTACTCAAAAGGAAAATGGCATGGACAATATGGTGTTTTGACTGACTTGAAAGTTATGCAAAGGGATGAATATGCAATCTTTTCATTTCGATGAAAACTATGCTACGAGAAGGAGAAAACATTCATCATTTTAGATGCACAATGTCCCAAAAATGCCCGAAAACATGCAATTCCGCTACTTCAAATGAAAGCTAGTTTCACTACCTAAAATAAAGAATTCATATATTTTTTTTGTTTGATTATGATGTATACATAAAGTAAACACAAAACCTTCAATGCTCCATTACTTTCAATCAGGAGAAAGAGTCCTATGCAGATGCAAAAGACACGAAGAAAAAGACTACAAACAAAGCACGCACTCAAGGTAATGAGAACTAAAAGAAAAAAAAGAAGAAGCTTGGTCTAACAAAAAATCAATCAAGGATCCTGAAACCAACAAGCATCCAAGGAGTGCAATAAAATGCAGAGAAGAATCCAAAAAGAGACAAGGAGAAAGAGAAAATACCCAAATTGTCCCGACAAAACAAGCAGCTAGAAAGAGCAATTTTCACATTTCTAAAAAGGGTTTCAAGCTCCAATAAAGACAAGAGGGAGTGATAAGCATCAAAAACCAATCTAAAGAACTTCACAAACCATTTACAAAGACTGGGTAAAGATTTCCACAAAACAGGTTACAAAAAACTAATGAGAAGAAGGCAGAAAAACCCCAAGAAGGAGGATGGCGCTCCCCCAAAAGGGTACACAGAGCATTATAACGCTCTGTCTAGGGCCTTTAGGGAGCGCTGGCGCTCTGATATCAAGGGAAGGGGGTGCCAGGCTTCCCAGAAGCTCAGAAAAAGAGCAAAAAAATTGCAAAACATTCACCCAGAATGCATAAAAATTGGTGAAAATGTAAGTGAAGATGGGAGAAGGCTAATGGATCATAAACAAAAAGAAAAAGTGATATGAAAGGTGGTAAAAGGGCAGGGAAAAACCAAGGAAAGACAATAGGATTCCTTCCCCAATGGAGTCGCCAATTTCTGTTGAAGGAAAATCTCCCTGCGAACAGGTAGATCTCCTCTTGAGAGCTAGACTCTTAACTCTTAAGACATAAGATGTTTATCGTGGACACTGACTTCCTTTTAGGTCTAGATAAACTAATGTGTGAGGAGGAAGGAGAAAAGAAGTACCTTTTACCGGTGTTTGTCCCTGCACGGTCCAAGTTGAGCTCCAATCTTGAACTCCTCGATAAACCCTATAGACAAACAAAAGTATAAACAACTTCCTACTCTACTGAGATTAATTCGAAATAGATCTATCTATTAGAGACAAATTCATGTGAGATCAAACACAGAATTGAAAGAAACAGGCCAAGCATATTATATTCATAAGAACAACAATGAAGAAAACTTACAACCATAGATGTGAGTGCAGCAGCTTCATCAAGTTCCCCTTGTCCAAACCCTTGCTTAAGCAGTCCACACGCAGAATGTTGATGTTCCAATACCACTCATGAGATCATAAGTTTGGTATAATTCTCAATCTCCATTCCCCTTCCTCCATGGAAACCCCTCATTATATAGGATTTGGAGGTTTAACCACCATGGAGAAGATCTCTCATCAGATCCACTAAGAAAGGGATCTCTAAGATATTTGGGGAGAAAATATCTCTTAAGGATTTTGGGGAGGAAATATATCTTAAGGATTTTAAGGAGGAAATATTTCAACCATCCATGAGATCCTCCGCCTTCCCTAAAAAATAGGAAACCAAATGTGAGGTGGATCCTCACACTTAATTACTTTCTTTTTCATGAATGTTAATAATAATTCATGTGCACTTGATTCTCTCACTTAATCAATTTCTTTTCCATGAATATTAATAATAATTC
>ML815588.1:0-27016 GCA_009831015.1 Picea engelmannii
TCGGGATTTGGTGAAAGAAGTCCTTTTGAAACTCCAGTTTGAAATCATCGATATACGGTAATATCTGTAATGGACAAATAGAGATATTTTAACTTAACTGTGTATCTCTGGGCATATCTTCCTGATTAAAACATTAAAGTTTTACCACATGTCTCAGTACGTCCGTCGTAAGAAGAGTTAAAGATTAATAGAGGTTTGTTTTTTTCGAATTTCATTCTTATCATTTGAACTCAGAAGTGAATTTCATTCAACAAGCTTATGCATTTTTCTCTGCGATAGGAATTCATTCTAAACACGAACATTATGGCACCTAGAAAGGCACCTAAGAAAAGTGAAGAAGCAGCTGAAAGATCCAACCCAGAAGGAGATGTCGTGTCTTATACTATACGACATGCCATTGATTCCATCAAATCATGGAGGCAAATTTTTGAAACCTTGGACTACGAAATCAAGAATTTTCTCGATGATTCTGAAAACAAACTACAGGACATAGTAGAGTCCGAACTTCAGAAAGTAGCCACGCGCCCACGACTCATGACATACAACGATATGATCAGTTGGGCTTTAGAGAGGAAAGACATGCAGACAAGAAGCATTTTGGACAACCAAGGGGTCGTCGTTGGCTCTTTCAGACTGAAGTATATACAAGTAATGTACAAACTGTCTCCCAATTCTAAACATATTTATAATAAATAATTCGTAAGTGAATTTCAAAGGAAAGAATGCACAGAGGCAGACCAAACATACCCTGGCATAATCAAAGACTGGTGGAGACACCCACCAAAATTCAGGGCCGATACCCATAACATTTATGCCACAACCTCTTTGAATGAGTACATGGTTTATGTGGCTATGATGTTATGTAGAATTTCTGGGAAGAAAAATCCTACCCATTTCCCTATAGAATGGGTGCCCCTTTTATATGAAGCAGCCGAAGGCTATAGCTTCAATTGGAACAAAATTCTATCAGATAACCTAGCTAAGGAGGTTATAAAGTATCAAACCGTGAGATCCAATGGCCGACTAGTAGCCTTTTACATGTTGGCATAAATCATGGATGTTATATGTTTCACGACTCCTTTCCCTTTGATGAATTGGAGTTGGAACCCAACCTGCACTGAACCGATTCATGAATATCATTCTAAGATGTGGGAAGAAAATGTTAAGGATTCTTTTTACGAAATTTTTCATTTCGTGGTGATACCGGTGCATCAGATGTTGTATGGCTATGCACCCTCCTGTATTTCAGAGTCGGTCATAGGAAATATCAAAGTGGTTGACGATTGGTTTATTGAGGATAATTTATCCTATATCAGGGTTTTCGGATGTTCTATCCCTCCTCATGCACTTCCTAAATTCCTCCCTGACAGACTGGTGTGGAGGGATGTAGCTCATCAGATAATAATAGGAAATATTGGGATAGAACTTAAGACATCTCAAAAGAAGTTTTGGCCAGTCTTCCCCGTACAGATTGGAAGGTTTTCACTACTCAACTTGGGTCATTCCAAGGTTGAAGATGTAGCTCTAGAGGAGGTCAAGTTGGTGAATCTCAAACATAGGAAACACAACCCTTATCAAACAGTGGGAAGCCACATGGCTCACTGTGGCATGAAAGCATTTGAACATGAGGAATCCCCTCGCGATGACATTTTCAAAGGGGTCAAAACCTATGAGGAGGTGTTAGACAGGGTACATATGTTATCATCCGATTTGCAAACCAGTCTCCTAACCTTCCAGAGACACATGCGAAGCGGTTTTCCCAAGGTATTGCAGGGAGAAGCAAAAACATCTCCTCCAGAACAAGAAAACATTCCCCCAGGCTTCGGACATAAAGCACAGGATAAAGAAAACACCGAGGGAAATTCATAGGGGGAAGAAGGATCTGCACAAAACAAAGAAGTCCCACAGACATAGAATCCAGGAGCAAAAACAGAGAGAAGGTCTGGGACACCTCCTGAGTCCAGTCAATCTACCCCCCCTTCACCATCTACTATTCATGTTGATACCCCCAAGACTTTAGGGGAAAAAAATTTCACAGATTTGGGTAATCCCATCACATCCTTGACCCCTTTGTAGTCTACTTTTGGGCTCCCTCAGATAGGAGTCATATATGCTAGTGACCTCGACCCTATCTCCAGAGAAGAAATTCCTCCCTCTGATTACTTCTTCTGTAAAAAGAGGAAGGCTGTATTAAAGTAGGAGATGTATATGAGAGAAGGTGGAATGGTAAAGAAACACAGGGTGATGGTGGATGGGCAAAACTTGGAAGAGGGATATTTCTCTACAGAGGTGGTGGGATCCATGGGAGCACTGGAAACAACAAATCTATTCACCGTTGACAATATGAGAACAAGGTTGAAGCAAAGTAACCACATGATAGTCCAGTTGCAAAACCAACTAAAAGATACAGAGAAAAATATCAATGCAGAAATAAATAAAGGTCTAGAGTAGGCTAGAGTTGCCGACAAGCAATAAATTCAATCGATGAAGTCAAGTCTAGACGAGATGAATGAGAAGATACAGACTAGCCAAATACATGTTATTCAAGAAGAAGAATTGGTAAGACAACTGAAGGCTAAGTTGAATTCAATAAAAGGCCAAGTTATAGATTTGAAAGTTTTTCAGGACCAGTCACTGGAAATACATGCAAAGGTGGAAGCCAACCAACAGAAAGTAATCTCCCAAGTAGAGATTATTCAGAATTATTTTCAGGAAGCAAGAAATGCTCTTGATAATATTATTTTTAAAGAAAAAGAAGCTAAAGCAACAAGGGTCACTTTTCAAAAGGCAGTTGTATGTTCCGAAAATGAAGATGTATCGAAAACTCCAAAGCTTTCTGTCATAGAGAAAATCAGAGGCAATATCATGCTCAAGGTGTGGGAAACCAACATAGCAGAAAATAAGAAAATAAACAAAGAAATCAAAGACGATTGTGAAGAAATATTTGGAAGAGATAAACCAACATAACGGAAAATAAGAAAATAGCCAAAGAAATCAAAGACGATTGTGAAGAAATATTTGTTGGACAAGGAATCATTAGGTATTGGAAGAGACCATTGCACCGGGAAATTAGGACGGATAAACATTGTAATACACCAGTTGAATTTCAAAGAGGGTTTTAATGAAATTCAAATGGAAATTTCACAGTTAAAGGAAATGGATGTTACCCTAATAGACAAGTGGCTAGTGAAGCCCAACTTGAAATTTCAGTTAATTAAGTTTGCTGGTAAGTGGATCGAAGACCGGCTTTCCAAAAATTCAGAGAATTTTTTATCTATTCGAAGCAAAGGATTTTCCAGAGCCTCCCAGAAGTTTTGTACACTTTCTTGAAAAATGTATTGAATGTAATGGGTTGAAAGAAGGAGATACTTCAATAAAACAATGAAGTATCATTTTGAAAACTTGTATTATCGAGATGATAGGAAAATAAAAGATAATCATGTAAACGATTGAGGTTTGCATTTTTGTAACTATTTTCCCCTAGGAGTTAGGAAATGACCAACCATCAATGTATGGCTGATATAATATAAGTATAATTTGAGGAGACTGAAAAGAGGTTTTTTCTGGGCGCATGGTAAGGAAGAATTTGAAGATATTTTTGAATTAATACAAATACAGATGGAAGATTCCATATTTGGTCAAGTTTGAGTTATGTGTTTCTCCGTCGTTTCATATTTTTCATATATCTCTTTAATGAACGTTTACCTACAATTTATTACAACATCTACCGTGGTGATTTTTTATTCTTGCAATTTAATCATTTATGGCTTTTCCTCTGTATCAGCTATCAACGGATACAAGACCTATAAATGTTTTAAATTTCAATATCATATACTTCATTAAGAGTTTTTCCTAACTATTTTCTTCTTCCGTCGTAAAGTGAGATTCCTCTTTAATTGATGCCTCACCTTGTTCAACAACTTTAAGTTTTTTTTTCATTTCATGCATATCACCTTTTTCAAAATTTAACTCAGATACCAGAAACGGTCTTTAGTTTCGTCATTCTATTAATTCAAAGTTTTGGAGTTATTCCTATATGTTTTGAAACAAAAATAGCGAACCCTTAAGACAAAACACAAAATCTATCCCTTCAGTCTCCATCCCTCATGACTGTTCTAGTTACAAGACAGCCTAATATCGAACCTGGACTATCAGATCAAACAGGCATCGCTTTGAATTTATTCAACACCATCCTACAGACAACAAATAACTGGGTTGAGTTAGAACGTTCATGGGCAGTAATTGAAAGAGACATTAGTATCTAGGAAAACTGGGAAGCTAGACAGAGACAGTTAAGGAGCCAACAATAACTCTTTTCATATAACTTACCTTTTTTATCCTTAGCCTTCTCTATCTTTTCGAATGCCTTGATGGTGTACTTTAGAGCCTTAGAGTACAAACTCAGGAACAACAGGAGGATTCAACATTTGGAGGAGTTTCCCTTGGTATTTTGGTTTGAGATTTCAGGAGGGGATTCTACTCATCCCGATCTATAGTTTGGCATCTTCAGCGTAGCATTTGGAGGTCTTTGACAGTAGGGACAAATTATTGAGGGTCTTCAGGGTTTCAGTAGGGCGTGGAATCTTCCAGCTTGGGGGGTTAGCATTTCTTACGGCCCAGATCTACTCTTGCATTGGTCTTTAGTGAGTATTTGACCTTTAGAGGCTTATAGTATATTGTATTGGACAATTTTGTAGCAGCTTCTATCTTCTTTATTGGAGGCGTCTGTTGAGCATTCCAGATCGACCTTCTCATTGTAGCAGGTTCTTTTATTTATGAATAAAAGCATATTTGAGATGTTTTGGCTTGTCTATCATATTGCATATGGTTGAGGTATGTTCCATGGTTATATATTCTTGTTTATTATTGCAATACACATATATAACACATCAGTAAACCCTAAGGCCGAAATCAATAGGCCATCCTACAAGTAAACACATCTAAACAAGTATACCAACGAAGTGTTTGACGAAAGCCCACAACCAAAAAAAGTTTTAAAAGACACCCAAAACTGTGATGTTCCTTGCATCTTGTCTTGGGAACATTACAATGGTATCAGAGCTTAGATTCCTGCCAGCCAGTGGGAATTAACACATGCATGCAGATCCATAGAAGGGTCTTCCATAAGAGGAGATGGATATTGTTAACAGGATTGAGGAGTGTGAGAGGGAATATGAAACCATAAATAATTTCAAAGGGCTAATAACATTCCAATGGTTCCTATCCTATAAAAATCCTAGTTGGAGAAAAAATAAGATTGCATGTTGGCTCAAGGAAAGGGAGGAAATCATAGCAGCCTTCCAGAGGAACCCCACGCCCATTAGAAACCGCACACCCATTAGGAGCATGCAACTTTGCTACATTTGCAAGGTGCCTTGGGAACCAGATCATAGGTGTAGGGGTAAGGGTAAGAAGCACTACTTGACATCAAGAGTCACACTACTTGATAGGACAACTGAGAGTCAGTGAGGATATGATCATAGCAGCCACCGGACACATTGATGACATGCATGCATTGATGGTTGATTGTTGTTGGAGGGCATCAATGGCACATGATAGTTTAGATGAGGAATTTTCCATAGATGACTTTCATACTCTCTTAGAGAGAATGTCTGTGATGAGGTCTGACTTCCAGTAGTTGTTTACAGACATGGACTACCTACTGGGGATTGGCAAGATGTATCACAGAGCCTTGAGGGAGCAGGAGTTGGAGGTGGATCAACTTACTCAGGAGTTGGAGAGCACTCGAGGATTCTTGAGAGGCACATATACAACCCTTCAATAATTAGAGTCCAGATCATAGGATCTCCTTGAGGAGATTCGTCAGAGATCCACTTCACCTATCTTGGTGGATACCCAGATACATCATTCAGTCACATCACTGGAGGATGTTGGTGGTCTGGAAGAGGAGTACTAGTTGATGGAGGAGCCTGAGATGTGGATAGGATCACTAATGAGTATGGAGGGTTATGGTCCGGGGTGCATGAGAGGATATTTGAGACAATCAGGCACTCACCTACACATGGGGGCTCCAGAGCCAGGGGCAGTTTTGATGATACTTGCATTTGTGTCCCGAGAGGGATTGACCTTCATGTAGAGGTTGATCTATTAGTACACCCAGGATCCATGATGTTGATGGGGTATACAGGGGACTACCTAAGTATGCAGGAGGATTCAGTGGTGAGTGATGAATCACAGAGACATGCAGAGGTTTACGGTGAGATCCAGAGGGGTGTATTGATGTGCAAGGAGGAGACATACTTCAGGGAGGATGTAGATGCCTCTCCTTTACAACATTCCATAGCTATAAGAGATCACCTTCGCAGTATCAAAAATTGCATGGGAGATGAGACATGGAGAGTGGTTAGGCCGAAACCACCAAACATGAGTGCCTTTGTGACATACAACAAGACATAGGTGGGTCGTGATGGGAAGCCAGTTGAGTCTTTCTGTGTAATGATGAGCATCATAGGCCAATTGATAGTAGACAACTCAAAGGTCGACACAGATACAGATACTCATGAGGATGAGTACGGGGGACTTCCAACAGTGATCAGTCTGACATAGGAGTAGCCAACGGAGATTGGAAGTGATAAACTTCCAAGTTTTCCATGGGATCCAAGAGTTCATTTTTTTAGCAGGATGTTCCACTACCTAATGACCCATGTTGCACCAGAGAGCCACATACTCCACCTTGGGTTGGTTTGGAGTGGGATTGCAGGGACTTACCCTATGGACCGAGGCAATTTCTCTATCTTGATCATTATGATTGGGCATGGAGATGGTTGGACAAGTACTTCTTCTACAAAGGTGTATTTACAGATACAATTTTTGGATAGTAGGTCTGGTGGTCACAGGTATTTTAGCTCGAGGATCCAGGAGAGGAGGGTCCAGTATGTATGCAGGGGGCAGATAGTCATAGTCAGAGTAGTCTAGGGCCAACATGGTGATCTTCGATAGAGATTTTCATGGGACCCAGGGATTGCATGGTTGGGAATTTCACTGACTGACATAGGTGAGTGGTCCTTTGCAGGGGGGAGTTGTTCTAACTTTCCATTGAGCTTCAATGTTGATAAGAACACATTGCTTGCAGGTGTCTCGCAGAGGTCTTACAGCACCTCATTTTGGCATCAACATGTGCAGTTGATGGAGGCCGTATGGATCTTGGTAGAGACTTGGAGGATGGATTCATTCTGAGATGAGGCCATGTGTCATATGTAGGAGACTCCCAGAGTTGGTATATTTCAGGGTTATGCGTCCCAGGGGCTAGCAGTTCATGACTTGACATGGGACCGAGGGGGGAGAGTGTATGAGTGTTCATCCTTTGATGGGTTCTACAATGTATCCCATAGGTGGGCATGGGATCTTGGCATTTTATTTGAGGGGATTTGGTTATTTCTTGAGGACAAGCAATTTTCTAGCAGGGAGGACTGTAATGTCCCCACTTTGGGACATCATCACAGTGCAAAGGTTTATGATGACCAGAGTAGCCAGATGGATGTTATAACGAGTACATGGATTATTGAGAGGCATTGTGGGGTCCATCTTGCATTACTCATCTTATTTCATCATTATGATCCATTCTGCACAAATTGGGTTTGTTTCCGTGGCATTCCGACGATTTCCAAGATTTTGAGTATTTTTGGCTATAAGTCAATTAAATTCACTAAAGAGGTCAATTTGGGCACTATACTTGGAGAAACCTCTCAGTGTAATAGCTCATTGGAATAAGGAGGAACAACACTACAGGATAGGATGACGAGAAGTGACTTTCAGTGGCCAGGGAAGCCATATGGAGAGATAAGATGTTTTTCAGAGGTAAAAAGGTTAATTAATTAATTAATTAAATATTAATAAAATGAAAGTCACTTTGGAGGGACAAGGTGAGAAAAATGTATAAAGGAAAGGCAAGGGCCTCTACTCATTCATTCATGTATGATCATCTTTTGATATCTTGCTTTTAGCTAGTGAGCACAACATTGGGGGTTTTGTGGGTTTTGACTTAACAAACCCTAGAGGATAATTCGATGGTGAAAGATTCCACCTAGCTTGTCCCAATATTGGTCTTGGGGATGCAATACTCCTCCACACCATTCTATCTCGAATCTACATCAGTGCAGGAGGGTTCTACACCAACCACAAGAACAGGAAGAGAAGGAGGACACACCATTGGGGGTTTCCAGCAAGGGGGGTGCAACATTCTTTGAGGGAAGGTTCATTGTAGGATTTTGAGAGGGCTCTTGGACATTTGAGAATTTGGGTTTTACTTTCAGGGCCTTAGCCATGATTTCCAGTGCCTCTTGAGAGTGTTTTATGGCTCATATTATTTCCTAGAGCAGTGGGACGAATTGGAGAGAAGGAGGGCATTTTTGAGATTCAGATCTATTTAGTTTGGAGGGGTTATACTTCAGATTTGATCCTGAGACTTCACCCAGTGAATTGAAATGTCCCAATCTACCTTTCTAGCGAGTTTCAGGGCATTTGGAGGCCTCCTTCATCAAGGCCGAAATTTTAGGGCTTGGCAGTTTTAGGAGGGTGCAACTCCATTGGAGGATTCAATATTTGGAGAAGTTTCCCTTGGTATTTCGGTTTGAGATTTCAGGAGGGGACTCTACTCATCCCGATATATAGTTTGGAATCTTCAACATAGCATTTGGAGGTCTCCTTCATTAGGGCCAAAATTATAGGGTTTGACAGTTTTAGGAGGGTGCAACTTCATTGGAGGATTCAACATTTGGAGGAGTTTCCCTTGGTATTTTGGTTTGATATTTCAGGAGGGGATTCTACTCATCTCGATCTACAGTTCGACATATTTAGGGTATCGTTTGGAGGTTTTTGACAGTAGGGCCGAATTATTGAGGGTCTTTAGGGTTTCAGCAGGGCGTGGCATCTTTCAGCTTGGGGGGTTAGCATTTCTTACGACCCAGATCTACTCTTGCATTGGTATTCAGTGAGTATTTGGCCTTTAGAGGCTTATATTATCTTCTATTGGAGAATTTTTTAGCAGCTTCTATCTTCTTTATTGGATCCATCTATTAAGCATTCCAAATCGGCCTTCTCATTGTAGCAGGTTCTTCTATTTATGAATAAAAGAAGATTTGAGATGTTTTGGATTGTTTATCATATTGCATATGGTTGAGGTATGTTCCATGGTTATAGATTCTTGTTTATTACTGCAGTTCACATATATAACACATCAGTAAACCCTAAGGCCAAAATCAAGAGGCCATCCTACAAGTAAACACATCTAAACAAGTAGATCAACAAAGTGTTTGATGAAAGCCCACAACTAGAAAAAGTTTTAAAAGACACCCAAAACCGTGATGTTCCTTGCATCTTGGCTTGGGAATATTACAATTACTTAGGCCATGTCATATCTAAGGAAGGGGTGGTAGTAGACCCTGACAAGATCAGATCTATTATGGAATGGCATTCCTCGAAGGATGTATTCGATATTAGGTCCTTCATGGGCTTAGCAGGATACTATAGAAGGTTCATAAAAGGGTTTTCCAAGATTGGCTGTCCAATTACTGCTCTTCAGAAAAAGGGGATTAAATTCATTTGGACATCAAAATATGAATAAAGATTCCAGGAATTGAAATACCTCATGACGCATGCACCCGTGCTAAAGATTGCAGACCCAGATAATGATTTCCTCGTGTGTGCAGAGGCCTGCAAGGAAGGACTCAGAGGAGTCCTTATGCAAGAGGGATGTGTAATTTGCTACACATCCAAGAAATTAAATGAGCATGAGATCAATTATGTGACCCATGATCTAGATTTGGTTTCCATAATACATCCTTTAAAAATGTGGAGGCACTACCTCCTGGGTAGGAGATTTGTGCTTATGACAGACCATTGTGGATTGAGACACCTGTTTGATCAACCAAAACTCAATGCCAGGCAAGCTAGGTGGATGGATATCCTAAGTGAATTCGATTTGAAAATCAAACACATAAAAGGAAAGGAAAATAGGGTGGTCGATGCCCTTAAAAGAAGTATAAAAACGATTCATCTAGCAGCAGTAAGAACCTATGAAATAGATGTCAGGGAAAGAGTTAGAAATGCACAAGAGACAATGTATTCTTCAAGACCGTGACTTCATACCTAAGGCAAGAGCCTACAGGGATAAAGTATGAAGGCTACCATATGCTCGAGGAAGGGCTGCTATCTTCCATAAACAAATTGTATATTCCAAACTACGATGACTTGAAGAGGTTCATAATGGATGAACTACATAAGAGACCATATACTAGTCACCCAGGATATGAGAAGATGATCACAGCCACTAGGAAACAATTCTACTCACCTGATTGAAGAAATACATAGCTAACTATTTAGATAAGTGCCTATAATGCCAACAAGTTAAGGCAGAACACCGACATCCAACAGGATTGTTACAACCCCTATCGATCCCAGAATGGAAATGGGAAACCATCTCCATGGACTTCATCACCGGATTACCAAAGTGGACCAAGCAAAATGATGCCATCATGGTTGTGGTGGACAAACTGAGTAAGTCAACTCATTTCGTTCCTGTCAAATCAACTTGCAAGGCCATAGATATTTCCAACATCTTCATGAAGGAGATATTTAGACTGCATGGCATGTTGAAGGAAATTTTATCTGACCGAGATACCAAATTCACTTAAATCTTTTGGAAATCCTTAATGGATGGTTTTGAGACAAAATTGTTGTTCAACACAGCTTATCACCCTCAAACTAATGGATAGACAGAAAGAGTGAGCCAAATAGTAGAAGAAATGCTAAGGATGCATGTAATGCATCAACCTAAGAAGTGGGAAGACTACCTACCATTGGTAGAGTTTTCCTACAATAGTGGTTATCATAAATCCTTGAAGATGATCCCTTTTGAAGCCCTTTATGGTAGATAGTGCAAGATTTTGATTAGTTGGAGTAACTCGGTGGATAGAATTGCAATCAGAGCCAACATGATGAAAGAAATGGAACAACAAGTGGTTCAGATAAGATAAAATATGAATATTGCTCAGGATAGACAGAAAAGTTACGCCAACAGAAAGAGGACTCCCAGAGAGTTCAGGACCAAAGACCATGTCTATCTCAGAGTTAGACCCAGGAAGAGTTCCCTGAGAATGGGAGCCTGCGCCAAATTGACACCTCAGTATTGTGGACCCTTTGAAGTCTTAGATAGAGTGGGACCTGTAGCCTATAGGCTAGCACTACCTCCCACTATAAAGGCACATAATTGTTTTCATGTTTCGTTATTGAAGAAATATGTACATGATGCTAATCATATAATTATCTGGTCTGTGATCCAGGTGGAGTCAGAGGGATAATTGGCCAAGGAACTAAGGCAAACCTAAAAGTGTGAATGTTTGATTTGATGGACCTTTGTACAAAAGGTGGATGAATGTAAATTTTGTTATTTTAATAGAAAATGGTTATGTGTTGCATGACTGCTGAAAGAGGGGATGTGCTAAGAGAAAACCACGAATGCTATGAAAGGTGGTGGAGGGGACCCGGAATGGTTGTGTTAACCTCCACCGAACTAGTACCATGTTGGAATTAATTTCTTAGATCAGAACAACCCTCTGACCCAAGAATGAATTACAGTCGGGCTGGTAGGTGGGAAGACCTCCTCAAGAGTTAATGAGGGGATGGGGCATGTTTGGACTAACAAATGGATGCAGGATCCTTGAAAGAATTTTTTGCAGGTTAGTTACTGTGACCCTAGTGCATAGTACATGAAAGGTTTGGAATCATTCAAAAGAAAGAGAGGATTAACTCTTTGCTATAGTTGCAGAAGACCGAGACATATTGCTAAGGAATGCCCTGATAAAGATCCTATTTGTATTTTTTGTAAAGATATGGACCATAAAGTTTTGGATTTCCCTAGAATGATCGCTAAGGTTGAAAGAATGAATATGAGTCAAGAAAACCTTGAGAAAGGTCAAGAAACTAAGACCATGGCAGAACCCCAGAAAGAATCAGAGAATGTATTGCTACAAATGAAAGAAACCCTGAACGATCACAAAAATATCAACTTATCAGAGATATTCAAAGAAAAAGAGTGCATAGAAACAAGAATAGGAGACTTCGACATTCACTTTGTTCTAGATGAAGAAACACATGTGAACATTATGACATAAATAACTTGGGAAATTTTAGGAAAGCCTGCTATGATTCCTTCATTGGGAGGAATAGGATTATTCAAAGGAAAGTTGATAAGCCTATGTGGAAGACTCAACTAGATATCTATGAGTGCTCATGGAACTTCAAAAAAGGAATATTTTGAGTTTGTTAAATTTATTGAGAATGACACCCCGTTTGCTATGTTACTAGGAAAAACATGGATTGGGAAGGATCAGGCCAGAAGAAAAGGAGAGGAAGTATTAGAACATAAGAAGAAAGAATTAAAAGGTTTCATGATTAGGAGGATAATGCACTTGATTGAAGAACAGGAGAACAAAGGGAAGTTATTTAGAACCAGAAACTTGGATGTCGAAGTTGAAAGAACACAAGAAGACTCACAGAAGAGTGGAGCACCTACCCCAGATAGAGAAGAAGTATTTCCCTTGAACCCTATGAAAAAATCTCAACAACGCGAAGTTACTATGCCAAAAGGAGATAAGAATCAGAATGGAAAGAGGAATATCGAGACGAAGATCACAGGGAAGAAGGCTAGAAAGCTCAGTAAGAAGAGAGCAAAGTTGCAAAATGTTCCAGAGGGGACTTCACAGAAGGAATATTTGCAAAACTGGAAATTCGTTGGGATATCAGAACAACGCAACATGGCACTTCGCCATGGCGAAGCAATATAACTGTTAGAGGTATTATGATCGTTAGACCAACACCCCCAAACGGTTAGAACAACAATTACGACCAGAAAGCTCATCTTCAGACCGTTGGGACCGCACCGCAACGGACATAACTGCATTGATGAAGCCCTCTTGTCCGTTGGAAAAGACCCGTTACATCGTTGTCTACTTATTTCATCGACTGTTGCACCGATAACACTTTTGCAAATTGTATCCAAGCCAACTCATTGCTACTGCACTGCGTTTACTAAGATCGACACCTTTTCTATTGCTTTGAGCACCCATTCATCAATCCGAGTTATCCGATCTTGAGCATGCATGCCGGACGAACTCAGTGTAGCTGAAAAGTGTGTAGAATAAGTTCTAATCGATCTAATGGCCAAGAAAGTAACGTCCACAGGGATTCAAGCCTTATTGACGAGAGGACTGCAAGGCTCCCCGTCGACTGCTCGCAGATCTAGACCATCCTGAGTTGCAGCAGAGAAGAGAACCAAGCATCGAGATGACTTGGTGAATGCGAGGTTAATCTTGACTATCCTGCCCAACTACATCCCACCTTTGGCTGGTGTGGTGAGTCGTGACAGTGTCTCGAGGGATTTCAATTATACCTTGGTTACTGAATACCTCCCGAAGGGGATACGTGCAGTTAGAACACAATAGGATAAGATCGCGACATTAAAATTCAACGACTTCAACCTAGGGGACCGCAAGAACCAAAATATTCTCACCCTTCATAGGTACTTGACTAGGACGAAGGGGAAGAACTAGAGGATAATACCCCAACCATGGACTATGAACCTTGCACAATCCACCATCCTGAATGTGATGAAGATTTCACATTTTGGAAGGCACCAGGAGGTTAATGCATGTGTCAATATCCTGTTATCATGCTACCACGAAGGCTATCTATGGCTAGACAGACACATCACAGTCGATCCGATGTTGATCCATATGATCATCGGATTGAGCATGTAGGGACCCGACCCACATGACTTCTACCCAGGGAAGGCTGCAGACCGTGCACTGGAACAAATGATTAAAGACACATACGACGATGTAGAAAAGGGGATGCAAGGCTATAAGGTAGCTTCCATCCAGAATGGCACAGTGCGCCTGGCCTGCCATCTGATCACAGGAAATCTAGTGAGAAAGAATAGACCTACGTAGGTCATGGGGTTCGTTGTTGACCTCGCCGGAAAATGTGTAGAAGGACTCCATATGAACTGGGTGAAGTACTTATTCAACCAACTCGAATTGGATTTTCATGAAGCTTAGGATCAGGGCTATGAGTTCCATTTTAGTTGGCTACTGATCCTCATATATTTTACTGCTTGGGAGATGCTGGAAGGTGTGACTTTCCCTAATATTGAGCCATTCGATCCACTCATTGTGAATTTCACCATGATCTGGTACTCGAGTGATATGGGAAAACAGTGGCAATCAAACACAATATTTCACACATATTATCTTTGGTTGAAGAGGGCTATTGGGGTTGTCCCTCATATGATGTTGAACACCCTGCACCAGTCCAGAACCCTCATGAAGTTCCGCATAGATTGACACTTTATTTATATCACTGCATGTGCAGACAAGCATAAAGAAGAGCTTCAATCATACTATAAGATCACAGAGGAAGACCTCGAGGAGATAACTAAGGAATGGTCTGCAGAGCTCCTTATCTCTGCTGAACCCACAGAAATGTCTGATCCCGAACTAATTGGCAGCTCAGAGGCCACCCATGAAGAAGACGATACACCTGGAACCAACAGAAGGAAAAATATAGAAGAGGTACAAAACCTGAGTATCACATCAGAAGAAACCACTTCAGAATCACCTGGATGAGGAGGTCATGATGAAGTAGATAAAGAAGAAACCAATGGAAAAGATGATTAGCAGAAGCAAGGCGAAGTAACACCGCCTAGGATTCCTTTTGATGAGGTTGATCCCTCTAAGAAAAGGAAGGTTTCCCCCACGAAAAATACCTCGTGGAAGAAATCCAGAGCTAGTAAGATCAAGTTCCAGACCGTTCTCACACTTGATGACTTTTACTTCATCATCACAGCCATATCAAATGCTTCGCAGGATATTATGCAGAACAACAAAGCCAAGAAAGCAACCATGTATGATAGGATCGAGACATAACTCAGAGGGGCACAATAGGCCCTTCAATATAGCCACGGAGTTTCCACTGCACCCCCACCATTAGAAGAACTAGAGTTGGGAGATGAACCTGCCCAACTCTGCAGAATAGTTGATGCGACCGAAGCTCACCTTCGTCGAGTGAAAGAAGAGAAAGAACATACCACAATGGATCTGAAGCAAGCACAACAATAAATGGTAGAGCAACGTTGAGTTGCGTAGTAAGAGAAGGATGACCTCCACACCAAGTTTGAAGAGGAGAGAGTGCAAGTCAAACAAGAGAAAGAGCAGTTGCTCGTAGAACAACTCAGAATCAAAGAAGCAGTCAACATAACACTTCACTATGTGACAGACTTAGAGCAAAAGGCAGAAGAACTAGTGGAGAAACAAGTAGCACAACTTGTGGAAGCTATCCAACAAATTCAACAGAGAATCACAGACCTATATCTATGAATAGTTCCAAGTACCCCGCAAGACGTGCAAGATCAAAGAGAAGCCACTACCTGAAGCACAGTTGAGAGGATTAGAGCATTCACTCTGGAATGTAAACAACTTAGCAGTAGAAGTGCACAAATCTACAAGTGACTTACTAAAGACCCTGAACTAAAGGCACTAGAGTCACAACTACAGGAGGCAAAGTAGCAAGCATCGACAATACAGGTGCATTTGATTCTCCTGTTAGCATTTGAAAGGATGAAGCGATCCCAGGAACAATGCACTGCTCAACAATGGGTCCACACCATACAGAGAAAAGTCATGGAAGTAACTCAGAGGTTCCAACCAGTCCAGGACGAGGCATGCCAACTGTTTGAGGAGATTGAAGGCTGAGGAGAAGATATGGAACAAGTTGTCGCTGCAGTCGAACAACGCTTAGAGGGACCTGTCAACGAAGTAGTTATGCAAGAGTTCACCAAGTAGGAGGCCTTGACGCAGTAACAGGTCGAACCAGGCTCGAGGATTTCGAAGTAGAGCTACCCAGACCAGAGTGATTTGGGACAAGTCACATGTGAGTGTTGGGGGCTTGTTGGCCCTTGACCAAGTTTTGAGGATCCTTGGTCATGTTTGACCTATTTTGGAACTTTGACAAGATATCAAAGGCGGAGCGCAAGTCGAAGCGGAGATCATGGGATCTTGGCCCCTTCTTTAGGGATTTTTGGGTTTTGGGATTATGTAATAGGTATGGGGATGTTGGCCCATGGGTTTACCCATGTTTAGGCCCATTTTGTAATGTATAAATAGAAATCTAGGCGATGTAAGTAAAAAAGGCGCAAGTGTGTGATACCAAGTGCTAAGTGCAAGTGATAGCTGTACATGCTTTGTGCATATTGTGTGAGACTTGCAAGGCTAAGTGCAAGTGACTGTAAGGGATTGAGTAGAAGCTTTGTTCTATAACCTAACTTGGGGAAGGAGGATCTGGCGAGGTGTGCGCAGATATCCTATCCTATGAGAAGTAGGATATTGTGGCTTTGTGCATGTAGAAGATTGATAGAAGATAATAAAAGAGAAGAAGAGTTGGTGGACATAGCCCCAGGCTGGGGGTGAGCCACGTATATCCTTTGTTGTTATACTTTGTGTGATGTATTGATGTGTTTATATGTTTAATTTCTTAGTTCTTTGGCATAGATAAATGATAGATAGATCTGTTGATGTTTTGTGTTTAATAATATGAATAGGTACTAGATCTAACCTATGTGAATGTGCTTAGTGCTCAACTATACTATATCTGGGTGAATACTACGATGCTCTGTGATTAGGGTTTTAACTGCGAAGTATATACTGGTTAAATACAGATGAACTATAATTGCTAAGTGCTTTGATAGAATATTGTAATCACAGATCTGTGTCCCAGCTAAGGTTGCTGACACTGGAGTCCTGCAACCATCCCTGCCTCTACCTCTGGTGAGACTGCATGTTCTTTGCAGGTGTTGTTGAAAGGGACGGTAGTGAGGGTTTTGTTGGTGCGCTGTTGATGTTGGGTATGTGTTATATTCTTTGCATGTGTGTGTGTGTGGGTGCGTCAGATACGACGACTGCGTCTGACGATCCCTTCACCTAGGTTTCTGCCGTTGCGCCAGATGCTTCCTAGGGGGGTCCCAGGGGGGGGGCAGGTATGCCCCCCCCTGGTTACGCGCAGCGTTCGGGGCAACGCCCCGAAATTTTTTTTTGGGCGGTTTTTTTGCTATTTTTAGCGGATTTTGCTATTTTTAGCTGATTTGTAAATTAATCCCGGATTAAGGGATTAGGGTTTTGGTATCTACGGAATACCTAAAAACATTGTATATATTGTATGGCGAATGGTGAAATTCGATATAATGAAAAAGAAAGGTTTTCCCGGTTGAGGGTTTCCTGTAAAGATCTCTGTGTATTCTGTGTATGAGCCATTGATTAATTTCTGTATTGCTTAAGAATATATATGCATTGCTTTACTTCGCAGGTTTAAAACTTACAGTTGAAGCGTTGAACCCTGGGTCTGCCCCTGTGCCAATAGGATGTGAATATGGACCGCTAGATCTAGAGGGATACATGGCGACGAATCGCGGACTTCGGAGGAATATGTTCGAGGGTTCTCAATTGAAATTTGAGATTCTCGAACCCCGAAGACTCGAAGCGAATCTAGACCTACAGATCCATAAGGACATGTGGCAACATATCATGGACTCTAGTGAAACCTATGCGAGAGTTTTCAGTTGAAATCTGAGACTCCTAAAGTCTCGAGAGCCAGAGAGCCGAAGTAAATCTTAGGCATCAGATCACCTGAAGTGAATATGAGCTGTCAGAGTTTAGTAGAGATGTGGCGTGAATCTGTGGACTCTGGGTAAAGGCCCAAAGTAATCCTTGATCATCAGATCAAGTGGACACACACCCGTTGATTATACCCTTCAGATAAAATCCATTGGGAAAAAGGGTGAAGTTTGAGATTTGAGATCTTAGAAGTTCAGAGACTCGAAGGAGATATTGACCGTTGATCGAGAAGTGGACCACATGACCATTGATCTAGTTGAAAGGTCAAACACCCAAAGTAGAAGCAGGGCTATTGATTAGGAGGACAGGTGTCCGCAGATCATCAACTCCGGAATATTGATGTATGGAGGAAAGCAAGTTTTGAGATTTGAAAAGTCCAAAGTTTGGAATCATGAAGGAGATCACCTCCATTGATTTAGGAGGGGAAAATCTGGCCCGTGGATTTGAAAAGGGAAGATATGAACTGTTAGTTCAGAAAGTACTGTCAAGATTGGGAGATCGATGTTCCCATATCATTGCAAGGATTGGAGGTGCGCAAACTTTAAAAAGTTGAGGGCGGGCCGCAATCCAAACCCCAATTTTGGAGAAAGGACACATGGAGGCTTGAGGAGAATTGCGGGATGAAAAGTAGTTTGGTTTCAAAATGCCTTTGGATGTGCCCACAATTGTGTGTTTGCATGAGGTCATCACCCAAGGTCACATCCGAGGAGGGGCCAAGAGAAAAGGGGCTATTGCCAACTCCGATACTTCGTTGAAGCGTGAAGGAGAAGGTCGCAGGTATCATAAGACCTACACCAGAAGCCGAAAGCACATGTGTTTGATTAAGAGGTGAGACTATCAAGGTCTCTAAGTCTTGTTTGACTTAGAGAATTAGAGAACCTTGACCGAAGGGTCGGGCTGTGTCCCAGACTTCCCAAATTAGGAATCGTAGAGGGAAAGGATCTGCTCTTGTAAGGAGGATAATTTTTTATTTATTTTCGCCCCATCGTGGGTGTGTTACATCCACTATGGGCCCTTCAGCCCCATGTTACACCCCTAGGGAGGATCTGAACATCTCAGATGCATTAGAAGATAACATAGAATAATAATATAGAGGATGAGGAGGGGTCAAGCATTCTCACACAAGACACAAGGGTAGGCTTATTGCAATGAAGAAGCAAGCATCTAGTCACTGTAAACAAGTCCTCAATGACTGCTAATGTAGGGCCAAAGAAGGGCCATGGAATGACTAAAGCCTTAAGCTAAGTTTATGGGATTGAAACAATCAAACAAGTATTGCAATAAATTGAAATCAAACTAAGCTAACATCCCATAAAAATGCATGAAAGTGAACAATAATCTCGTTCCTTTGAATATCAAACAATCCAAGACATGTTAAATAATGAGTGAATTCACTTGTGCTTTGTCACAATATCAAGCCCTCAATGTTGTGTTTATGAGGCAAGCAAGGACATATTTAAAGGAGCACCACTCAATTGTGAGAAAACGAGGTCATGATGAATTGTAGGAATACAAGTACATAAAACGTGCATAATGGGAATCTTTTCAACAAGGATCTCTCAAATTAGAAAATTTGATTATGAGAAACCCTTGAACAATGGATGTTAGCTCTAAGGTACAATGTAAACCCAATATGATAAGTAGATTCTCTCAATAAGCCTTAATTTGATGAGTGGATGGACTATAGAGAAATAACCATGGGATATATCCACAAATAAAAAATACCCTAATATAAACTATCATAGTAGTGTAATTATGACATTCCAAACAATTCTACAAAGTGAAAAGGACCTTTGTTATAGTTTAGATAGTCTAGCATGTTTTGACCCACATAGGTGATGTTAACCAGGTATAGAAGGCTCCATGGACTAGGGGATAGATGCAAAAATATGTGACATTGTAAGGTGGCATGACTCTGTAGGATCAAGACTAAATAAATATGGCAACACATATACCTTCACCCCCTAATATGTGTGTGGTGGGGGGAACACCTTCACTCCCTCCATTACCCATCGTCTTGGGGGTTAAGGTCTTGGGGATTTAAGGTGTGTGTTGTGCATTTGTGTGCATACATAGGATGGAAAAAATCAATTGGGCCCATAAAAGAAAACATAAATTAAAGGGAGAAAAGTGACAAGCTAAAAGAATGTACAAGGAACCATAAGGGTTGTAGGAATGGTCAAGAGGACTAGAGAAGGGACTACAAGGAAAAGAAAGGATTTGAATAAGTTTGAAAAGTCAATTGAAGCTCCTCCAAGATGATCTATAGTATGTATATGATGTACTAGGTACACATGTATCCACATCATCCTTTGGATTAATAGTGATTGTATGAAAAAAGTATTGATTTCACAATTGCATTTCTTGGCCCCCTTCCTATAACAACCATTTTGAGCATGCCTTTGGATAGGGATTCACATTTACATATGTTCATATTTTTCAAATGTGCAAAGTCAAGGGTGTGTTATGTGGTTATTTCAAGTATTAAGTCAAGGTATCTCATGATTATAAATGATGTAAATATCATGACATGTAATGTGGTGATCATGTGAAGATTCTAGTGAGGGATTAAGGCCAAGGTCCCACTTGTAAACATAATAGCCATGCGGTTTATGTGAATGGTTATTAATATTTATATTCCTACTAGGAAATACTTCTTGTCACTTCTACAAAACATGCATATACCATCATTGTTTGCATCCTCTTTCATGCAATTGGAATAGGGATGCAAAACACTCCTCTGGAATCCTTTTTTTGTATCCACTTATGTTCTTTATGCATCCATTTTTGTGTCTTTCTTTTATCTTTTATTGATATGTAAACTTCTATGGATATTCCATTGGACTATTTGTCACCACAAATCTTAAATGTTACTACAAATACTATAACGTTATACCGTATTATGAATTAATTACTTATGATTAAAATATAATAAGAATAACACTTAGAATATTGAAATTCACCAAGAATATAAGAGAAACGATACAATAGTAAAAAAATGACACCTTCAACACAATGAACACAAGATACACCCTGGGAAACCTAATGTGGAAAAATCAATCAAGAAAATGAGGAATGTGCCTTTCTCTTTTCTGCTTGAATATATAATGAAATATACAAATATAGATGGACTCTCTGTGGGTTATATTAGGCATTATGATCTATGAATCATTACTACAAGGTCCTCTTCTTCCTATGTTCTACTCAAATATATTAATCATTTTCTTTGCTTAGATACAAAACAATACATCATTATAATAGGAATAAAACTCATTTCTTCCCTTGCATCTTAGATTTTAACATGTTCCAATGACCATTTAGAGGTAGGGTTAGGGTTTTTGAATACCCCAACTTCCTATTAGGGTTAAGGTTTTAGACCCTCTTAAATATTCTTGAAAGTCCACATGTAACTAGCACCACATGTGTGATTAATGAGAGTTGATGTGGCATCCATTCATGGGGTATTCACTCAATGAACCTATGACATAGCACCTGCATTCATTAAAGGATACCCCTAATTTCACTAAATATTGATAAATACTTCCCAAAACTCTTTTGTTGAACCCCCTTACCAATTCATTTTTCCAATTAAAAAAAAAACATATTTTTACTAGATACCCCTTTTATACCCCCCAATACCTATAAACCCCCTCATACCTACAATATATTGACTATATTTTTCACAATTTAAACCCCCCCTTTATGAATGAATGTGATAAGATATTGGCCAACATGGTGAAGCCCTCGTGCATCCACTAGGTACTACATTATTAGTCAAAGCATAAGTCATATTGTTGGAGGTATAACTTGGTCATATAGACTTTAGCCAAGTTTCTCTTTAGAATTTGAAATCTCTTGATGCTTACAATAGCATTGAGGGGATGCAATCTTAGTTTACACTGTTTTAACCCCCAAAACAATTGTTTAAATCCCAAAACAATTGTTTAAATCCCAAAACAAGTTTTGCAAGTTTTAAGACCCAAAATCACAAAATCAAGTTCCACCCCTGAGATGGGATTAACAAGGCCATGGCTATGATTTTCCACCCCAAAATGTTCCATAAAAGATGAAAAATTATATAGTGATCCATTTTGGATAATTTATGTTTATTTTGCATCTCATTTGTTTCCCTTTTTCATACTTTTGGATCATGTTGCATCTTATTTGCATCCTTTTCGTGCCATTTTTCACATCTTTATACATTTTTTTTATTCCTCTTTGTGTCTCTTTTGGATTTTCTATGTCCCCTTTACATCTATTTTTTCCTTTGATTGAATTTTTTTGCATCCTTTTGAGTCCTTTTTGTGTCTCGTTTCCTTCCTTTATGCATCCTTTTTCATCCTTTGAGCCCTTATTTCATTCTTTTTGCAACCTTTGAGTCCTTTTTTCATCCTTTTGCATCTTGTGTGTTGAATTTACCCCCTTCATGTCATGGAATTCATTTGAACATTTCCAACACATACTTGAAGTCGCACTTAGATAATATACAATTGGAAAGTTATGGCTTTGGCAAGTTGACCTAATCACATGTGCATTCTAATGCTCATCAAACACTTTTTTGTCACATTACATATGTAGTGGGTAGGTGCATGTTAGTTTCATCTTTTATGGTAGGTTTGTTGTTTATGTGCATGGTGTGTGGGTTAGGCATGTGAGTAGGTTCATAGGTTAAGTGTGTTTCTTATGTACATGTGCTAGGTGCATGGGTTAGATGTGCGGGTAAGTACATAGGTTAGGTGCATCACATGTATTAGGTCTGTCTCTTATATGTGCGAGTGTGTGGGTAGGTGCATCACTTATGTTTGTTGATTATGCACATGGGTTAGGTGCATGGGTTAAGTGCATGGGTTAGGTGAATGAGTTATCTACATAAGTTATATGCATTGTAGGTGGATGAGTTATATATGTGGTTAGGTGCATTGCTTAGGTGTGTTGCTTATGTGCATGGATGTTAGGGTAGGTGCATTGGTTAGGTGTGTCACTTATGTATGTGGTTTAGGTGAATGGGTTATTTATGTGGGTTATGTGCATGGATTATGTGTGTGAGTTAGACACATAGTTATATGTGTGGAATGTAGGTGCATATGTTAGGTGCATTGATTATGTTAAATGTGTCACTTATGTGCATAGGTTAGGTATGTATCTTGTGTGCATGAGTTTGGTGTGTAGGTTATGTACATGGATTAAGTGTGTGGGTAAGTAGGTGAATAACTGCGTGTGTTAAATGTGTTAACAATGTATTCTCTCTCATGAGTGTGTTAACCCATTCTACCACATTTTATCCCTTACTTTACAAGTACAATCCTCTCAACTATGTGTAATTGGGAATCTCCTGAGGGATGGATCCGTGCAACTTGTTCTCATAAAGAACCAACTCACAATGGACTAAGCCATCCTTACAAGTCCTTTTTTATTTTCATATATAATAATATGTCTATATAGTTCTAGATATTATTCCTCATTGCTACTTGTTTTGACTATGTAGTTTCCATGTGTAAATGATTTATTATTTTATATCAATTTTGATTCTTGAATCCTAATAAAAAGATATACTTTTAGGCCACAAACTTATTTTGAAATGAAAAACAAAGTATAAAGTAGTATGAGGAAGAGGTTGTTTGTCAATCATTTATTACAACCTAAAATATGACCAACCCATATCCCACTAACCTCTAACCCATTTTAATCCATTAACTAACTTACCCCAAACCCTTAAAATCATGTTTTATTTGAATATAATTTGTGTCCTCTTTGAATCATCTTTGTGTTGCAAGGGAGATGCTAATGAGACACAAAACAAGGCACACAAATTATTCAAATTAGACATCAAAAATGGAAAAATTACATGTGATCAATGCAAATTCAAAAACTAAAAAAACCTCCTCTATCAAGATGCAAAAAGGGATACCATCTAACATCCACTTTTTCATCCTTACTACTTATGAATTAAAATGTGCACACACAAAAACACAAGACTAGGGCTACAAAAAAAGAAGCCCTAGGATTTTATTAGAGTAGTGTGTGGGAACAAAGCCATGATGTAAATATATATATATATATATATATGATCATGTGTAGGTGATAAAAGGACTAAGAGGATGGGTTGTGAATTAACAACTGTCAATATGAAGGAAAAGGGAACGAGACATGTGTTGGCCAAAGAACTATAAAACCTCTTGAATAGATGAACCTTGAGAGGAAGTGTTGAGTCCACAACAAACCCCCTTTAATTTTTCTTTTACAAGCATAAGGAAAGCCCCCCTACTAAAATTCCAATCCTAATGCCTAATACCCTATTTCTTGAACCTAATGCTAATTCTTTATCTACCTTGAGGGAGTTGAGGGTTTGATCTTGATTGACGATTGTTTTGAATGAGCTTGTTGTTAAGGATTTTATGAATGGATAACTTAAACTATGCATCCATTTGCTTGCATGTTGTGCCTAATGTCGTCATATTTATGATCTCATGTCTTGATCATATTCTTCAGTCACAAAATCGCTAATCCTTCTTTTGAGTTTGAGACTTGGCATATGCATTTTTCAGGATACTTATCTACAACCACCCATGATTATCTTTGAAAAAACCCAACACATATAGAAGTTTGTTGAAGGTAGGGAATGTAATGTTTATGGTGCTATAGAAAGTGCCTTTTCCTCACATAATTAGTCTCATGTTTCTGTGGTTACAGGAGCAGGTTCATAGGGCACTTCATTTACATGACCGCTCCAGACTTGAGATGCATGTGGGGAATCCATTGATCTTCTTCCTCTTGCCTAAACCTCTTTCTATGCAGATCTTGTCTATCATTTAAAGCCAAAAATCAACATTATAAATTAAGCCTTGTCTTTCCCAAGCATCATACATATTTGTTTTTTTATCACCATAGCATTGATGAGGCCGAAACCTTGATCCTTACCAAGCTTCCCCTTATTGGGAAGCATATTCACCTTGCATTACAGTTGCCTCGAGGTCCAAATCTCGCAAGGCTATCAAATCCACCTTTGCCATAGTCCTATCTCACCAACTCATCAAATTTGTTCTATTGGGAATCCCCGTTCGAAGTGTTGAGTGTGCATTGTCTTAAGATTGATCTGAAGCCCGGAAGCCTATCAGTCTCCCCTCACTGGGTTTTCATCATCGAGCTGGCCAAGTGAAGTCCCTTACGATATTCCTGAGATCTGAAAGGCATGAGATTATTCAGATTAATATCTATAAGGTTCTTCTTACGGCCTCCCTCTCTCTGAAAACCCAGACTATAACGATCCCCTCGACCATCCTGAGGCTAGGGTACACCACTCCAGAGCAACCACTCATGCTCTGATGCCAATCGGTAACATTCCCAACCATCAGGCTAGGAACATGCTACTCTAGGGAACACTTTCGTTCCCATACTGTAGAACATACAATAGCATACCCAATAGTCAACTAATTAATGCCACCTAAATTTACTCTTTAGACTACATGCAACTAAAACATATACATACAACACACTCGCGGAAGCTTTACATCTAAACATGACAAACAATTAATTTCTGTAACATATGACTTTTATATTAAAATAACAGTAATTACTGATATGCATCATTTACAGGAAATTACCCATAATCACACAAGCAATCATAGTCACATATGTAACATAGGCATGTAAATAAAAAAACAACATATCATATATCACACAATTGGTACTTATCTTAGAAAGACTGTCACCAACTACTTACAGACCATCCATGAACCTCCTAGCCATAGACTACACTGTTCATCACTCTCAACAGTGAATCATCCCCGAGATGGGACTGAACTCCACCCAGGGTAAAGGGATTCCTATCCAGGATAAGGTTCATGGACAACAGGAAAGACTCCATCTTAGGTGCTCACTCAACTAACAACCTATAGCCTCTCATTCCCCACATGCCTGTCCCACCCAAGGAAGTGTGCCCCTTCTCTTCTCAACAGTCCCTTGGTTGCCCCACTTCCCTTCCAAGTTTTCAACAATAGGCCAGACTGGAAGTCTCAGAGCATTGTAGCTGCAGTTTAGCACCTACAAAAATCAATCCCTAGCAATTCTCTCGCCCAAAGAACTGCTCACGGGCCTGACAACCCGCTTCTTCAATCCCTCTCCAAGCTAACCAGGTACACCAACCAAAAGGGATGGGGAAACATGATTCTGAAAGATGACATGGATGTCTCAAGGATAACATAATGTATGAGTGAAAATGGTCATGGAGTCATTGACTGGATAACTAAGTGTGTTTTCAGAATCACTGTGAACTCTCTGTCAAAATAAATCCTCCTCCCCTGCTGGTTTCCTCCCCTTTTCCCCTTCGTCATCACTCCTTCTGAAAAATCCCCCTTGAGCTAAGTTTCCCCATGATATGAATGCATGTCCCCAACTTGACACTTGTCATATCGAAAGTTACTTTTGTCCACTTGTCCCCAACTTTAGAACTTAGGATAAACTAATTATCCATACTTTATGTTTTAGGAAATATTAATATAATATTCCCTTGACTTTTGGCCCTCCCTTTCCCTAACTGGTGAAGTTCATTCCCCCATCTCTTTTATCGTGGTTGGTCTGCGTGCAGTGATGTATTTTATATTAATCACGAGTCAAGTACAAAGTAGGCGCATTGGCCGTTGACATCTAGGCTCACCGACCTAAGTCCAAGACATAAGCATTTCGGCTTATAATACTGGCTCACCAACCTATAATTCATATTATATACACAAAGGTTCGTTGACCTTAATATTGCGCGCACTTAGTTACTGCACGATGTATCCTCTGTCTTTAAGATTGCGCACACCTTAGTTACTATGCGTAGTATTCAAAAATGTGTACATTACATCCCTTTATTGGGCAATATATGCGCGCACCATGCCATGAAAGGTGTATTACAAAAATGATGTCTAAACAACTCACTAGCTTAAATATACTTGGATTATATTTGCATTTGGGTTCGGCCGAGGGATATTACAATCCCCTTCCCTTATTTATGCACTGTCCTCAGTGCATCATGTACCCATATATAACAAAATTCTCAAAATTCTTCAAAAAGATGTGGGTATTTTGTCTGCATTGCATCCTCATGCTCCCAAGTAGCGTCTTTAGGTCTGTACCAGGTCCATTGGACCTTTACAAGCCCTATGGCTCGATTCCAGAGTTGTTTGATTTTTCGATCCAGGATGCGCACCGGATGCACTTGGAAAGCGCCTTCTTGCTCCACCTGAATAACATTCCAATCAATAACATGATTAGCATCGGGTATATATTTCTTTAGCAATGATACATGGAAGACATTATGAATAGACATAGATGCAGGCAATGCAATCATATAA